>JAGFZM010001381.1:80855-100015 GCA_017657215.1 Limnothrissa miodon | reverse complement strand
TCCGGAATGTTTTCACGGAGATCAGGCTGGAATCTCCGCACTTGTTCCCTCTGGAAGAGGAGGGACAGGGCAAGTGTTAGTCAGTGGATCTGGATGATGTCGGCCACTGATTCTGTAGGGAAGGACCAGTATAGTAGAGTAGACAAAAAAAGGATCAGAAAAATTGAGTAGACAAAATTTACCTTTCAACTATTTTCCATTCTGGGGAGTTGTTAGAGCTACAATATAATACAAGAGTAAGCTCTCTTCGGTCAAAAAAACAAGTCAATGACACACACACACACACACACACACACATACTGTCTCTCTCATACACACACACAAACACACAGGCAGGGAGAGATGGGCCTTTTCCCTTAAGCCATGTGTGTCTGTGCTTTGAAAGACAGTGTCCCTGATTGGAGGTGTCACTCATGCAGAAAGTTAACTTCACTACTTCATTTGGGTGATGAATGACAACGGGAAACCATAAAGCAAGGCAACTGTCTGCAGAGGTCTTGGCTTATTTCTCTCTTTTACCCTTCCCCACCCCCTTCTGTCTTTCTCTCCCTATCTGATTGATTGATATATCTATCTATCCATCTATCTATCTGTCTATCTATCTATTCATCTATCCATCCATTCCCTTCAGATGCAAGTGTATAACATACAAGTGCTTTACTACAGCAAAGGCTTCTGTACATAGACTCCCTGTTGCCCTGTTGCTCTTGATAACCGAGTCCTACTCAGAAGCTAATTTTTCTTTCATAATAAAAGCTCATTAGAGCACCAGTCAGTACTAGCAGGGGGCTTTTTTTTAATGCCCCATCTGCATCTTGCGTGCATTTGACTGATTTGCCTGAAGAGCAGAAGAGAAAAGTCATGCTGATTCCTCCCAGCCTCCACAAGGGTGTAGCTCAGTGTCTTCAGAGACACGCTCCCACCGACACGGAGTCTGACTGGCCCCGACTAACCACGGCAATCCAGCCTCCGGCTACAGTTTGTCCGTTAGTATGACCGCTTGCATGCTTTAATTATGTTCCCCACACACGGAAGCCTACAGTATAAACTCACGCCCTGACCTTTAATCGGTGTCAACGCTAATGAACGTCTCTCGCTCACGGACGCTCTCATTTGTCAGTGTGTGCATGTGTGTGTGTGTGTGTGTGTGTGTGTGTGTGTGTGTGTGTTTGTGCGTTTGTCAGAATACAGGTTTTGACGCTTCTAAATGAGAGTGGTTAAAACAATGTACAAAGCCGGAAAAGATTTATCTTACAGGGTCACAAGGCCTTGAATTAAACAGAAGCAAGTTTCCCATTGAAGCGTTGATGCGAGATCTGACGCTGGCCATGCCGAGGACAATCATTATCTTTTCAGTCTCCTGCTAATGTGGTTATTGTCTGTAAGTACTGATCAAACATTTTCAAGGACAGTGCAGGCAGCTAATCAATTCGGTGTGTCATAATAAAAGGCATGTTCCGCCTCTGGCCTCATTACTGATGCAAACCCACTGTATCGAGTGCCTCCAGTGCTGCATAGGAAGATACTGTGTGGCAGTGTCCTGAGAGCAAGGGCTAGTGCCCCAAAGACTAAAGGGATCCAAGGGCATTTCATCACATGGAGCGGAATGATGTGGAGAAGGATGGAATTCCAAACTCCGAAGAGAGAGTGTGTGTTAGTGTATTAGAGCTGGGATTGACTGGACACAAAGGGTGTGTCGTCAAGTTTTACGGATTCCAGCGCCGTATTGTTGTGAGTCATGACAAATTAGGTGACATGTCGCATGCTGATTACTGTAACTCAACGCATGCAGATGGATGTGAGGTGTTTGGGTGGGTGAATGTTGGGGGGACAGAAAACCAGGGACACATGATCCCACCATTACCATTACGAGTTGACTTTGCCAGAAATTTAATTTTGAGTCATTATCATTTCTATGCAAATTCCTATGCCAAGAGCTGCACAGTGTGTGTGTGTGTGTGTGTGTGTTAGGCTTGTGTTAGCGTTTACCTTGTTTGCGTGTGCGTATAAAGTGTTTTTGGTGTTTCACACGTCACGTGTGTTTACTTAAATTTGTTGTTATTTGTGCTTGTTTATCTGAGCATATGCATGCATGTGCCTATGTGTCCCAATGAACACAATGTGTGTGTGTGTGTGTGTGTTTGTTTGTTTATGGGCACGCATGTATGTTTGTGCTTGTGTGAGCACACGTGGGTGTGTGTGCATGCATAATTGCAATGGATCGTGCTAGATCACCATGGTGTGTTAATGAAGCTCAACTTCTGCCTCCTTAAAAAAAAAAAGTCTCTGGAATGCAGTGTTAATGAAGGGTAAACTCGGTACACCCACTCCCCACCCCCCTTCCCATCTAGTGTGTGTTTGTGTAGGTTTTTTTTACAGTGTGTTTTATGTGTGTAAAGTGTGTTTTATGTGTGTATAGTGTGTTATAAGTACTGTATGTTTGTTTTGTGTGTGTGTGTGTGTGCGTGTGTCTTTTCTCATCTCCCTTTCGCAGATTCTAAGCACAAAAATACGCCTGCCTCTTTCGAGTCTCCATTATTGCCTGTCAGGCCACACACAGCCAAAAGTCTTCACGACGCCAAATCCGCAAGTTAGAAGAATCCTCCTCTACATGGCAGTGGACTTCATGCATCATAAAGCACTTTTAACTATTTGGAGTCGCCTGCTCCTCAGGCGGCTTTATTAGCCTCTCCTCAGACACGGGCAACTCATTAACTGTGTTTAGTGGGGAGGAGAGTAACCTGCGGAACATGCTAGGCCTTCATGGCGGGTGGTGGG
This sequence comes from Limnothrissa miodon, assembly GCA_017657215.1. Taxonomy (NCBI): domain Eukaryota; kingdom Metazoa; phylum Chordata; class Actinopteri; order Clupeiformes; family Clupeidae; genus Limnothrissa; species Limnothrissa miodon. Next base: position 97,237 of record JAGFZM010001381.1, on the reverse strand, counting down.
GATTTGGGGGGTGGGGGTGGGGGTGTAGGTGACCTCTAGGGGGTGCTAAGTGGTCCCAAGGGGTTTAGATGGAAGTGCTCTCAAAGGCAAGTTTTCCCCTCCTTGCCACCATCACCATCTCTGTTCAAAAAGACCTTGCGGCGCAGTCACTAATTCCCTCACAGTCAAGTGACCATTCCGCTGGGGATTTAATATGGCATGTTTGTGAGAAAACAAATAGTGTTTCTTTGTGTGTGTGTGTTTGTGCATTTGAGAGAGAGAGACAGAAAGACTTGTGTGTGAGTGTGTGTAACACTGTATGTGTATTTTGCTAATAATATTGCTGTGTAAACACTGTTTTTGATATTCATGCTGAAATTTTTGATGTACATGCTGAAGTCAGTTTTAGATATACATGCTTAAAACAGTATACCATATTGTTTGAGCATATGTGTGTGTTTGTGTGTGTGAGTGTGTGTGCATGTGTGTGTGTGTGTGCATTTGAGAGAGAGAGAGACAGAGAGACTTGTGTGTGAGTGTGTGTGTAACAGTGTATGTGTATTTTGCTAATAATATTGCTGTGTAAACAATGTTTTTGATATTCATGCTGAAGTTTTTGATATACATGCTGAAGTCAGTTTTAGATATACATGCTGAAAACAGTATACCATATTGTCTGAGCATATGTGTATGTTTGTGTGTGTGTGTGTGTGTGCGTGTGTTTGTGTGTGTGTGTGTGTGACATGAGTGATATGGGGCTTGTTCACTGGCACGCCATCACTGGAGCACTTGACTGACAGAGGGGCACAAGGGTGCTAAAATGTCAGGACTTGGCAAGTGGCGAGGGTGTGAAACGACTGCTTGGTTTTGGCCATTAGCACTACAGACATACAAACACACACACAAACACACACACACACACACAGAGGTCTTCCTTTCAACACCTCTTCCAAATATGTCTAAATGTGCAAACAGTGCTTGAAAGTGAGAATGGAAACAGCCAATTTTAGTTTTGACCGTCTATAGACCACCTACTGTATCACACTGTATCCACACTGTGCGCTGTTTTTTGCCAGTTATGAAGTGTATGTTTGCTCTGTTTCCACCATTAAGAGCCTTTCACCAATAGTCGGGGGGATTAATCGGTGGATCAACTGATGGATAGACGAATGGGTGGATGGATAGATGGATGAAGGGATGGTTGGTGGATGACTGATAGACCTTTCATGTTTGATTTTGATGCTTTCATTTATGGTAATGCTCAGCAAACATTTAGAATAATAAATGACAACCAGGAAAGCACTTCATCAATGAAAAAGTGTAATGTTTCGATGCCATATGATGAATGGAATAAGCCTATAACCTGAGATTTAGTAGCATTATTGTGTATGTTTATGAGTAAATGTATGCAATTGGATTGATGGCATGTCAGTCCAATGAAGATATATTTGTCCTGGCACATGTCATTTATTACCTCATAAATGCAATATTGATTTAGTAGCATTGGGATATTAATGACAACAGTAACTGGAGACATCTCTCACTTACTATAGAAGACATTTACGTCTGTGATCGGCAATTTCCATCTGTCATTCCACCTTTCCTAGCTTTTCTTCATCTGTCGAGGAACTCTCAGACCAACCATCAAATTGAGCACTCCTTTCCTTTTACGCTCTGGGAAACACAGCAGAAATCTTTCACATTACTGCAGCCTGTGTGCAGCCTTTTTCAAACACACACACACACACACAAAATGTCACACTCACTTAAGACACAAAGATGGCTGCTGGAAGTGATGGTAGTTTGAAGCCGGTGGGAGAGGACTTGGTCCCTGGTCTGTTAGGTGTAGGCTCATCCCATGCCTGTGCTCCCAGAGGCCCAGACTAATGTATGGCTTTATATAGAGCGCAGCTTCATAATTCATGACGCTCTGTAACATTAGTATCATCTTTGTCATGTCAAAACCACGCGAGTTAAAGATCTGCAGCTCCACTCATTAGTGTGAAAACTCATTTAGATTTCTTCAGCCCCAACCCTTCCTCCATTTTTCTTCCTTTCTTTCCCTCCTCCCACCTCCATCCATCCCTCCTTCTCTCTTCTCCCTGTTCTTTCTATCATTATTTTTGTGTGTGTGCGCTTTTTTCACGTCTCAATCCCTCACTTCCCCTCTTTCTCTCTGTTCCCCTCCTTCGCGATCCATTTCTCTCTTTGCGTCCTCCCACTCCTTTTTCTCTTCTGCCTTTCTCCTCTGTCTCTGCCCTCCCTCTCTAACTCCCTCGCTCCATCTCTCCCTCCCTCGGATGATAAAAGACTAATTAATAATGCATCCTAATTAAACACTCATCTTTACAGAAGGCAGGCCCGATGCCCTCTCACTGGCTATTAATTGTTCAGGGCATTAATAATCATCTCTCTCTCTCTCTCTCTTTCTCTCTGACTCTCTCTCTGTCTCTCCCACCTTCTCTCTCACCCATGCATTTCTGCTTATATTTTATTTTTGTACATTTTATTTTTGCACCGTGTGGTGTAGTGTAAATGAAAAAAACATAATTTTGCTAATCATTATTTATAACACTGCTTCAATGTTTGCTGATGCTGTACATCTAATTTTTTTTCCCATTTTTTATATTTAAGGTGCGTGCCAATCACAGATGATGAAGTTCATGTAAGCCGAGCCAAGTCTGTAATCTGATCAGAGATTGATGTGAACTCTGTGTGTGTGTGTGTGTGTGTGTGTGTGTTTGCATGTGTGCGTGAGTGTGTGTGTTCTGTGGCTGAATTTAATTCTCATGTGCCAGCTGCCACATCATTGTGACATTCATTTAGCATTAGTGCCACCTGACTAAGATCTATAATAGTACACACAGGGCCCTATTTACACCAGACAGATCAACACAGATATTGAAGGTAATGGGCAGTAGGTAATGCAATTAGATTCAGACCTAATGCAATACATTGTATATGCATGGCCTCTTAGTGACAAATGAATTGCCAAAGTAACGAATGCTCCTAACATTTAGCTCATATCTGAACAGGGCAAATGTGCTCTCATCTTAAATCAGACTCCTGTGTTTATCCTGCCCTGAGGGTGATTATTGAGGACATTTCCCTGTGATGTCATGGTGTACCCTTTGCAGGAAAAAAAAAACCTTTTCTGACACTGGAACAAAAAAAACACTTGGACATAAGCCATGTGCAGGTAGTTGACTGAATCCAAACAGAAATGTATTGCATGTCAAGTCCCATCGGTGCAGATGACTTCCCTGAACTGAGGTGCATCAACGTCCTATCATGGAACGGAGACGTCTTGCTCAGGTTGACACTGACGTAGTCGACAACAGCATGGGGACAGCCTGGAGGGGGAGGGATGGAAAGAAAAGGGGGTGGGGGGTGACATTCTCCAGATGAGCGCGTCCGAGGCCTCTGCGTCTGCTTCAGTGGCGACGAATGATCTTTGACAGGACGCGCACACAGGAAATGAAATCTCATCAGGAGCAGAAGGGGCTTATGGGATGCCCTGAAGGATGGCCGTATTGGCCACATACACACACACACACACACCTGAGATTTCTCACACCTGGTACCGCCAGCTTCTTTGTCTCTCTTCTGTTTATCTCACAGTTATTTTTTTATTTTCATTTTTCATCTCTCTCTCTTCTGAGGAGCCTCACAGAGATCCTCGATGGATTGTAGTCTGAGACGCCTGTCCACCCACCCACCCACACACACACACACACACACACACAGCTACCAACTGTTTATGTTTTATGTGTTATGCATTTCCCAGCTGCAACATGTTCTTCAAAATTCAGGGCTGCCTTTTGTAACACAGGACTGTTTGTCCAGACTGACTAATCCAGTCTGAATGTCATGGTAAACAGTATCTTAAAAAAAAAAAAAAGAAAAGGTAGGGATGCTTCAGTGGGACTAAAAAGTGAGACTGGAAAATGTTTTTGTAAAATAGGTACCACACACATTTGATCATTACTTTAAGGTTTACATGTTAGCCACTAATACATACCTAAGTACAGGTATGTATTAGTGGCAAACATGTTTTCATAATGTGGAGTGTAATGATAAATGGAATACATATGGAATGGAATATATGTTGTGCGTTAAAAAATGTACCGTTTGGTCAAGCACAGTAGATATCATCAAGATGAATGAGCATTTTTGGCTTGCAAACCTTTTTCGAAGACCTAGACAAATTGGCATGTAAGCAAGCCTGGCCAACAGCCATCAGATTGGATGACCGTTGTGGAATTTTCCAGAATGCACAGATTGCCAGTCCATCCTTGTACTCCAGCACTGACAATTGCGAGGCAGGGGCACTGGCAGCAGGCCATGGATGTCTATCAGACCGGGCTTGCATGCAAATGTGCTCTTAACAATAAGCACAACTGGTACTGTATACCAACTACATGCCATGTGACCCTTGTCTCCGCTACCTACCCAGTGGACATTTTCCAAGACTTTCCTTCTTTTCCGTTGAGGGAGTTAAGAAGCAGCGCTCCCAAAACACGGAGCCCCGGGAGGAGAGGTCTGCTGTGCTCTGTCTCCGGTGGACTCGACTTCCAGCGCTGATGAATATTGCATGAGCGGAGGGATCATGGCGGAGCGGAGAGGGAGTGGGCAGATATCACGGGGCTTTGGCCAGGCTCGTGATAAAAGGCCGGGATGTGGCTTGGAAGAGGCCCGATGAATACTAAATAAATAATAAACAGATTGGCGCCATGTGCAGGTGTTTTTGGTGGCGCCTGGCAGGTACGAACCCTATTAGTGGCTGGCCTGGTAACAGACTGTCCAGCTGTCTGTGTGCATGAGTGTGTGTGTGTGTGTGTGTGTGAGAGAGAGAGAGAGAGAGAGAGAGAGAGAGAGAGAGAGAGAGAAAGATGAGGAGGAAGGAAGGATAAGAGGAAAGAAGGGAGGAGAGGAAGTGGCAGTCCAGCTGTAACACCTGTCTTTTCCTCCCCGGCTCCTCTCCCTCTCCCTCTCTCGACACATCTTCTCCTCTAATGACCACATGGCCTGTCTCCCTCCATCATACTGATGCCCTTTATATGTGTGGAGGTGTGTCTGTCTGTCTATCTGTCTGTGGGAGGATGGGTGAATGAGAGAAAAGGAGAGACTGTGTGTACTACATATTCATGTGTGTATGTGTGTGTGTGTGTATTTGTATGCATGTGTTATGAGTGAGTTAGATACACTCCATGAGTATGTGTGCAGACGTGTGTATGTGTGTGCTTATTTTGAGTGCACGAGAGCAAGAACCACCAAGAGTGTCTGTGTGTGTGTGTGTGCTCATCATGTATTCCCTATTCATTCCTTTGACAGGGAGTGCCAGAGCGTGACTCGGGGACAGCGATGCGATCGGCATGGCCGTTCCATATTGATCGATCCGTGGCGCCGCTCCTTTGTGCCGGTGTCAAAGAGGCCGGGCCTTCCACTGCGTAATCTCCACCGGCTAGTCCCACTGGCCTTTCTCAGGGCCCACTTTCACAATTCTCGCACAGACGCAACTTATGTGCTCACTGTCAGAGTAGGAATTCAGATGGAATTCAGATGGAATTCCGCTTCAGTTATCAGGTTTATTTCACGAGGACACTGCACAGAAAGATAAAATGAGAAATGATAGACTTGTATATTGACATCAAACCCTGGATTCATATTTTGGCCTCGATTGATGTGCAGTCACTAACAAAAGTTGAATTCTGAGGCCAGTGGCGGAATCTCAATGTCTACCCCTCAACCCTAAGAAACCCTTTGGGCCCTCGGAGAGTAAACAGGCATGAATGGCTTTTCATAATTGAACGATACTGGCTGATCCACGCCAGGTAAAACGGAGAGTTCAGGTTAAGGGAGATCTCAGGACACTGCTTGTGTGTTAACTAAAACCATTCACGATAGCGTCCTGTGTGACACGTGAACACTCAGCTAAGTGACTGCAGGAGTGCGGCAGACCGTTCTCAAACCTCATTACGGCCTAAAGTGGTGATTGGAAGCCAGACCTGGGATATAAATGGACTTGCTTAGTAAACAATTTACCCTGAGAGGCCTCTGTGCTATTTTAGCTGTGGAGACCATAAGAAACAAATTACTACCTGCTTTCAACGGCTACCCCCACAGAACAGAAAGCTCACAAACAGAGAGCAAATGCAGCCATAACAGTTATGTTAATTCTCCCTCATTAAAGGATAGGCAATTCTACTACCACTGTTGTAAATGGCCTCCCATAAGGCATCAAGGAAACCCTGTGGACAAGTTATCCACCTAGCACCATTTTGCTCTTTTTAGAGCTCAGATTTTGGACCACAGAGATGATCACTGAGTTGGAATGGCTGCTTCAGTGAGGTCATGTGTGTGTAAGGTGTGTGTGCGCGTGTGTTGCACGCTGCGATGGTGGGAATCCTCCAGCGGGGCCGGCCGATCGTTCTCACGGCTGAAATCAATGGCCATCCCAATGGAGCCCGGTGGAGCCACGGCTAATCTGCGGAGGTGATGAATGCGTTGATAAGAGCGGCATCACCTTGTCCATCCGCCGATCACGAGAAAGATTTCGCGTGCTCCCGCTGCTTTTAATGATGATTAATGCGGCGCGGACACTGTGTTATCCTCCTTCTGCTTAATAACTGCCCACTAAACCCGTTTCGTGACACACGCCTCCGCAAAGCTTCTCCACCTCCCCCCCCCCTCTCTCTCTCTTTCTTTCTCTCTGAGATACACGCTCGCTGATAAAAATAATTCCAAGACGCACTTTTTCCTCTGCTAATGCTATCTAACGTGCCAAAGGACTCCTAGGGCACTGTTGTCTGCCTGCATTCATCATCGCATTTTGATTGCAAACCTGGGAAATTGGATGGAATTCTCCATTTTCTCACCGACTGGAAATTATTAAAGTCAAGGCCCCTTGGCGTCTGCATAATAACAGGGCGCTCCATAATATACTGTTTGGAGTCGCCAAATATTAATCAATATTTCAGCGCTTGCCCGAAAAAATTGAAGGAAATGTGCCCATAATCACACAAAATAACATTATGTATAGATATTATGTCATATAGTCCAATTTTCAGACTGCTTTCATATTTATATAATACACTGCTTATGTATCAAATGAGAGGGGACAGAAATAGTTTTCAGGAATACTGCTTAATCTATGATTTAAATGCAATTCAAAGACTGGTTGTTGAAGTCAGAATTCAGCATATTACACCATGTGACTGTGGACTGCAGTTTAAACAGATGTGATCTTTGTTTTCGAATTCAAGCAGATGTTACAGGCAGTTGTCCATAAGTGCAGGTGATTGACGTTGGCTTTTTGTGTTGGTGGGGGAGGATTCATCATCATTTCGAAAGCCGTTAACTTTGACAGCTCCTCCGAGATGTGTCAATCTGCGTGGGTGGCCACGCAATGTATTTTATTTACTTCCTTGCCATTTTTTTTTGTTATGGCAGAGGACCAGTCGAACAGGCAAGCAAAAGGACAAGCGTCTTGTTGGGAAATCTTGAAAACTTATGCTTGATGAGTAATGTGACATAGCTTGATGCCTCCCGTCAAGTCAGACTCACAATGAGACACACCATCTGGACAGGAACTGGAGGCACAGAATGTCTACATCTGTGTTTGAGAGTGAGAAAGAGAGTTTCTCGGAGTTCCACTACAGTAGCCTATATCCTCTCTCTCTCTTTCTTTCTTTGTCTCTATCTCTCCCTCCCTCCCTAGGGTATATGTGTGAGAGAGTGTGTGTTTATGTGTGTGTGTGTGTGTGTGTGTGTGTTTATGTGTGCATGGGTAGCATATAAGACTTAACTGGGCCACAGGCCATTCAACTAAATAAAGGAAAAATATTTTCTTTTTATTCACTATGCAGTGTAGTGTAATAAAATTGTATCGACGACTGGTATAGTAGCAGTCACCACCAGTCAACAGAAGGACAGTAGCCGGTGAACACTGCACACCAGAGAGCAGCCGAGAACCGAACCGTATGAGACCTAGAACGGCACTGCATTAGAGCCTAGATTGGACCCAGAAAAACAAGCCTTACCCCACATACAGTGTGCAGCAGAGCAGGCGAATAGGGGTGCTTACGGCCAGTGTTATAAACAAACATGTTCAAATTCCTCGCTGTTGATTATCGCACTAAATAGCATCATAGGCTAATAAATACTGTTAAAACATAACATATCTAATGGGACTGCTGTCACCACAACCCTGACCAAAAAGAGCCCAAGAGAATTAAAAAAGAGAGTTAAAAAAGATCTAAACTCAAACACAGCATTCAGAATTCAGTAAGTAACATTAACACTCAAGGATACAACTAGGACCACAAAGTGTCAGGACTAATTAACCAGGATACACAGCAGCCATGGGAGCACAGCCATTGCCGTGATACACACAGAAAACAAATGAAAAACAAACACATGAATAAACACCCTAGTAAATGAGAAAGTAAACAAAGGAAATAAAAAATAAATAAATAAATAAGCAAAGCTAAATAAGGAGGGGGCATTAAACCTAGCAGCCCTCGTCCAAAGCCAGACCAGGAAGTGATGACAGGAAGGGTAGGGGAAACCAACAAAAGACCCAAATGGGAATGAATAAATAAACTTGCACACTGTAATGTGAGGGGGTGGTAGCTAAATTAACATTTAACTAAACAAAATAATGTTTCCAAAACAAAATAACAAATCATCTCTGGGGGGAAAAGTGGTCAAGCCCTCGCACACACAGCCAGGAGATCTTGCTTTTAGGAATATCTACTGTACTTAATGAGGTCAGAAGAAGTCAAGGGTGGAGAAGAAGGTCACATCAACGTGTGCACTAGCGGATCCGGAGTATTCTTATCCACCAGGGTAGAAACAAGGTGCCAACAGAAGTTTATTGCCAGCTCCCGGAGCAGTGTACACCCCAGCGACAGATGTACTGACCCACTACAAACCCCACACTTCCCAGCAATGACAACGTGCACTGCAAAAAATTTTTTGTGAATTTTACGGTAAATTACTGGCAATTAAGTTGCCAACTGATACCTGTAGAATTACAGTAATATACAGCATTAGTGAATTACAATACAATACTGTAAAATAAAAACAGTACCTTGTTGTAGTTGTGTTGCAATTTATTGACGTTAATTTACAGCTTTTTACTGAATAAATTCTGTATAATACTGTTTATGATTTATAATACTTTATTGTAAGTTACTGTAAAAAACCTTATCACTAGTATTGTAAAATTACTGTAAAATTAATGCTAATGCTTAAATTGCTTTAAAATTATAGTTTCTCATGAAATGCTTTTAAACAAAATTTATCCCCAAGAGTTCTTAGGCTAATCCATAATGACGACCAAGACCATGAAGGTTCAGAGTTAAACTCCAACTTTATTTCCACCAAATGTAGAAAAATAATGGCATTCATTCAACTGAAACTCGGCATAATTTTGACATTACTTGATCTATAGCCAGTGCTATCCATAGAAAAAAAAATAATGGCCTGGTAGCTAAGTTAACCAGATGGGGCACTTCAAGTGAGACTAAAGGAACAGGAATACTGCCCTATTAGGTTAGTTTTAGCTGCCTGGCCACTTACTTGCTTGAACTACAGCCAACATAGACAACATAGTGAGCTTGAACAACAGGGCTTTTAGCACACAAAATACACACAAAAACACAAACCAGTCAAAAACAGTCTAGAGTTGGTAGCACGCACTTGTAAGCACTTACAATAACAAAATATTGCATAGATTTTTAGAACAAGAATCATGAATATTTTCACATTTTTAAAAAATATATCCATAAAAATGAAGGTCAGATATATCAGACGTGAGTGGCTTACCCATGCCAGCTAGCAGCAAAAAAACAACAAACATGCCATCGCTAGCTAGCAATATATTGTGTTTCTGGAGAAATAGCCTACAACTGCATGCAAAGTAAACGTTTCTATTAATCTGGTTTTACAAAAATGTAGTGCAATAATTCACACATCAAACAATAAATAGCCTAATTTTAACAGCAAATGTAATTAAAATCCTACTTACTGCTTCTGGCTACCAAAAGCCATAAAAAACAGGAGACTCAATCTCAATCAAGAATTTGTACTTTTATTAATAAAATGGAAACTCTTTATTCCTGGATGGAGTACCTGGGTCCAGCTTCAACCCTAGGTGTATGAGAGAGGAACAGAGAGACAGATATATAGATATAAACCAGATCAACGATTGATTGCCGCAGTTAACACGATATTTCATGCTGTGTGTGCGGTCACTGTTGAATACACTTTTAACTTACCGAGTTATCTGGTAAATCTTGCTCTCATTATTCAGTTTGTTTCTTACAGCTCCCCTCAGTACGTCAAGGTCGGTGTTTGGAAACTTCTTTAAAGTGTAATCTGCAAAGTAATTTGACAAATAAATCCCAAGTGTTAACAAACTTTAAGACAAAATGTTCAGAAGGCCAGTTTCTTTTGAGACCTACCTATAGGAAAACATTGATAAAACATAAACGGAATAGCAAGTAGGCATTGGTTAGCTATTCACCATATTCCTGAGGGCAACACTGTAACAACCGTAGAGGGGCATTACTTCCGGTTGTGCTATTGTCAATGTAAACAGTATATTAGCAACCACTGCTTTAACAAACAAAAGTGGCCCATTTCTCATTTTCCTCTGAATAAAGTACACATCTACAGTACATGAGTTGACTAAGTAAGTTATAAGGTAACATATACTTTCAGTACATGAGACATTTACAGTTTAGAACAAGGCAATCAGAGATGGCAGACTTCACCCCCCAGGTATCTCCAAAACGGTTACTTTTACTAACCGGATACTTTTAATAAATACTACTAACTTTCATCTATGTCTTAAGACTGTCTTAATAAATTCACCATCTGCCGTCAGCCATCTTTTTTAAAAACTTTCAAAGTTAAAAATGGGGCGGGGCAATCCCAAACCAACTGCCGAGTTATTAAAATGAGTCTTTCTCGTGGGAAAATGGTTGGTGCCTGCGCAGTTTTGCAACAATGTATGAGGTTGTCAAGCCAACCCAGGTGCAGTGCACTTGATTGCAGACAATCTGAGCACTCTTCCACTCATTATCAGCAGAAGTTTAAAAAACAATGCAAAATTGCATTACAAATCATTTGAAAATCATTTGAAAAAAGACATCACCACCATATCTTCTGGAGATCCTGTATGCAGTGTGTACTATTTTTCAGGCTGATGTACCCATTTCTACATCCAGCCTCGTCCTCACGTCAACTTTAAGCATAGCTACACATTCACTAAACACCACTACATACATAGAAACAAATTTAAACTAAAATGCATGTGGTAAATTAACAGGCAAAATAGTAGTTTTGATATTGATCAGATAAAGCAATAAACAAATAAATAAATAATAAATCTGTTTAGGCATCGTTTTCATTTCATACAAAGCTTGACCAGGAAATTAGGGGAAGATGTTGTGGAATCTCCATGGTCTTATTGTAGATTTTCAATTGTGGACTGTAATCTGTCTGATACCCCACAATGCTTTGCACATTACATTGTTTAACTGTAAAGTTGAATATACAGTAATTTCCAGTAATATTTTACTGTAAAATTACATCAATTTTTTACAGTGTGAGCTCCAAGCAATTCACCAGAATTTTAGTTTTAGTCTAGGCCTGTGTCACAGGTGCAGTCACTTAGGAACCAATTAGCTAGCTCTATTAGTCACACACACACACACACACACACACACACACACACACACACATATATAGATATAGATATATAGATAGATAGATAGATAATACAAGGTTAGCTTCTAGTGGTGGATGAGCTTGATAGTGTGTCTTTCAGCCATTGATTTGGTCCAGTCTAAAAAGTGAGATCAATCATTACATGCTTACACGACTTTATATATGAATTTGTCATACAACATATTACAAGTTACTAATGCTTCTATCTCTTGTCTTTGTGTGTGTGTGTGTGTGTGTGTGTGAGAGAGTGCTTTGGGCTGTGTGTGTACAGTATGTGTGTGTGTGTAATTACTCTAAACTACTATGGTATCCTCTTGTCTCTCTTGGGGCAGGTATTGTAAACCTTCAATTTTTCTGTAAACCTTCTGGTAACCTAAACAAAGTGCCCCACAACTCTCGTTATATATTGAAGTGCTGCACAACACTACAGTCCAACACACACACACACACACACACACACACACACACACACACTCACTCACACACACACACACAAAGATCTTTTCATGAAAGCTTAAACCTACATTCCACCACAATGACACATACTCTCATACACACACAGATCCTCTCTTTGTTCCTCTATTTTATCAAACCTAATACGACCAAATCTGCTTGTATACCACGTTGGCACTGCATACTTGGTCTGTCTGTCTGAGCACGTCCACGAGCATCTTCACAGCTAATTAAAGTTAATACATGCATAACTCCCTGGCCAGTGCATGGCTCAGAGACTCACCAGCAAAAGCAGCTTCGCAAACCGAATGTGACATGCCCGGAGACTGGGCCGTGTTTTGGGACGCAAAGGCCCCGCTCACCTCTCCACACTGACCTTGGCTCTGACCTTGGGCCCCGTTTCACTGTGGCCTCCCCAGAGAGTGAGCACAGGGGTCAGTTTAAAAGGCAAGGAGGTGGTGGGTGGGGGTGGGGGTGATGAGGGGAGCTTGTGGTCTGTGTACATTTTCAGGGTACAGAATAAACAAATTATTAAAAAAAAGAGAGAGAAAACGCCCTAAGACTGAAATCAAACACAATCTTCATGGGTGACAAAGCAAGAGAGAGATAGAGAGAGAGAGAGAGAGAAAGAGAGAGAGAGAAAAAAAACAGCAAGATCTTTGGCATTCATTTAAAGCTTCAAAGCACAGACCTCCTCGTTCATGGGGGCCGGGTTGCGGCTGGTGCGTTTTCTCATGTCACAGAGGTTACATTACGCATGCTGCCCTGCAGCCAGACAGATGCACAAGAGGACACGTTTGCATTGTGTTCCCCTGACCTGTTAAAGCCTCCGGCCCGCAGCCATCATTCCTCCGTCACTGTTTACGCTAGTGTTTCATTTGAAAACTGCCTTTGTCGTCTCCGCGAGGTAATTAAGATAAAAATATCTCAAGTGAATGCTGTGCGCGTATCTGTGTGTGCCTGTGTGTGTGTGTGTGGATGGGTGGTTGGGTGTATGTGTCTTGGAGAGAGACAACAACTGAACAAGCATGTGTGTAAGCCCTTTTTCTTAAGGGAAAATGTGGTTTAAATCAATGCCAAAAGAAAAAAAAAACAAATCCATACAAAAATTCCTTTGGTGAGTAACAAAGAAGCACACGGAAAACCTCCTGTATTTCTTGATGGCACCACAAAACACACAGCGCTTTCATATCTAAATGCACTTTGACATACTATCACTTAGATTAGTGCGCTCAAATCAGACAGGGGGGCTGGAGAGGGGGAACTTGGGAAATGAAGAGGTTGGCTGCGAAGGACAAAGCAAAACAACAACAGAAGGCAGAAATTGTGTCGTATTGGAAAAAAAAGCCCTCCTACTCAAGTGAGATGAATAGATCCATGCCAGTCAATGATTGGGCACTAATCCCGTGCCTTTCAGCAGACACATGACGCCGTCACAGTGGATTTGAAACAGATGTGAACTGTGTTAATGGAAGGAAGTAAAGAAGCAAACATTCATTAGTAGAAACCTCCGCGTGATCGCCCGTCTTGTCCCGCGCGACGACATGTCCACGCTGCGCACTCGCCCCGTCTTGAGCGTGATGAGACGTGGCTGGTCCACGTCACCAGGGGGACAGGAGTGATTGACAGCAGGAGAGCTGGGGGACACAAGTCAGGGGCCCACTCACAGCAGCTAAAAAACACACTCATTAATGCAGGAAACACACTGTGCTGGATGGATCCTGCATCTAATGAAGCTTTAAATGTTTTGAATGGAATTAAATTAAATGTATATACAAATAATTTTAAACTTAACACGTTTAGAAATCGTAGTTAGTTCACAGTTATACTGCTTACACTTATATTTATTCAGTAGTGATTTTTAGTTGATGTTGCAGCTATAAGATAGATGGATAATTCTGATGGGATGATGAAGATGTGAGAAATAAAAACAAAGAGAAGATTGTATATGTGTGTATGTGTGTGTGTGTAAGAGAGAGAGAGAGAAAGAGAGAGAGAGAGAGAGAGAAAGTACAGAAAGAAAGAGAAAAGAGGCTGTGTTGATTGGTAGCTTTGTCTGAGGCAAAGCCAGGAGATGTTGGCGAGCTCCAGTCAAGTTGGCCAGTCATGCGACTGCTCTTTTAATCACAGGCACAAGTGCTTATGCTCACGTCAGACCAGCTGGTCGTCAACCTGACGGCTCAACTTTCGAACCTGAGCTGATGTTGGTGTGTGTGTGTGTGTGTCTGTGTGAGGGGGTGCAGAGTGGAGGAAACTCCTCAACCTGTCAGACCCAGACTAATTAACATAACAAGTCAGGCACAAACTTTCTCTTTTAGTTGGAGTTAAAATTTGAAAAGCGCCATCCCTCTCCCCTTTCTCCACCCTTCTTCCTCTCTCTCTCCCTCTCTCTCTCTCTCTCCTTCCCCGGTCTGTCTCCTGTCTCGTCTGTTTGACTTTAATGTATCGTTACACTCCAAACCATTACCCTAAACCTAAAACGCACTTAGCATACAAGGTTGGGGGGTGGGGGGGAGGCAGGAAGGCGGGGTCGAGGGAAAGGCGGGCATGTGTGTGTGTGTGTGTGTGTGCGTGCCAGAGGAGTAGGCTGATTAAAATGCAGAGCTTGTTAAAGGGGAAAAGGAGCAAACATGGAACTGTGATTTGTTCAGACAGAGCTCAGCTCAAATGATGTGGGGGTTTAACTTGCCCACGCAAGTAGAGAGAGAGAGAGAGAGAGAGAGAGAGAGAGAGGAATGATGTCTCACTCCATCTACGCCCCACCCCCCACCCCCTTTGCACCAGTTACTCCTCCCCTGATACCCCCCCCCCCTCTACTCCAGCCCCTCTCTCCCAACAACAGAACACAAGCAAGTGGCCTCCCAACTATGAGATGGCCTCTAAATTATGCATGGTCGAACACTGAAGCATTGTTACACTTTTAGCAGTGACTAATCTGCCTTGTGTTCTTTTTTTCCTTTCTCATCTGTCTGTTGTATGTATTTACTTATTTACAGAGTGGAAGAGCCCATCTCGGAATACTCCCACCCCATCCCCAGACTTTCCAATCCCGTGCCCCCACCCGATCCTCTCCTGGCTCTGAAATATTTACGGAGGCCTGTCGTTCACCGCGCTCGCTCGCTCTCTCTCTTGCTGTCGTTATGTCGCAGCGGGGTTTTGACAGTAATGGAACGAGAGACGAGCCATTTAGGAAACACAATGCGTTTACTGCGCGGCTCCATAAAGCCATGCGAGCCGGGAGGTGCGATGTGATGTCCTCTGGTTGCGGTGCCAGCGTCTGGCGACAGCGACCATCTTATGTGCACCCGTCTCTCTCTGTCCTCTTAAACCCAAAGCTGACTTTAAAGCTGAAGTCAACTGACTTTCAAATCAGTTTCACAAACATATAACACCGGCACACACACATACACACACCTCACATACTGACACACACAAACGCAGATACTACGTATACTTTCCATGAAATGTATAGTTCTAACAGAAGCTCTCTTTTAAGTGTGCCTAATGAGACTAATCTAGTTATTCAGTTGTAATGAAGGAAGACTTATGATACAGCTAATGAACTATCTAAAGGACACCACTGGTACCAAAGGTCCCTTGTACGGAACCTTTAAATGCCAATGCCCCTTTTTTCATCAGCATGAACTTAGCTCCACTGTAGCACAGGGGCTGGATCAGCAGAACTATCTGTGTTGTTTGGCTGTCGGGCATACTGTATTGCATGCCATTTTTGGGGAAGCGTATCAGCAGCAGCTGAATGATGTGTTATCCTCCACCTGTTTGTGCCCTTGAAACAATAGCAACAACACAAACAAAACCAAATAAATAAATAAAGTAAACGTGGTCTTTGTCTGACTAGTAGGTCAGTCCGGGGTTTAAACAGACAGGGACAGGTCATTAGCATGGGAATGCATGTCCTTAGGATGGCATTATCCTACCCCGGGTACCCGACGCCAAATGCGGCAGAAAAAAAAAGGGCTGCTGGGATGTTGGGTGACATCTCATGTTTCGCCCGTGTCCCACTTCATGCAAATGCACTCATGAATATTTAAGCCCAATGCAAATGAGAGTGCATGACAAACAAGGCTTTTAGGCTGAAATTTAATTATGACTGTAGTCACTTGCAAATGAGTGTTCCTCTACCTCTTTCTGTCCGTTTTAAATCTCTCTCTCTGTATCTCTCTTTCTCTCTCTCTCTCTCTCTCTCTCTC
>JAGFZM010001381.1:60775-71732 GCA_017657215.1 Limnothrissa miodon | reverse complement strand
CACACACACACACACACACACACACACACACACACACACACACACACTGCCCTCTACACACCAATTTGCAGAAGATGTGAAGCCCATCAAAGGCTGGTAGAACAGTAGTAGAACGAGACTCCTTCAACTCTCTTTCTGCTGAAGTGTCTGTTGCTGGAGTGCAGCCACTCCTCACAGAGACTAGGGAGGTGCACACATACACACTCACACACACAGACACATACATGCACATGCACCTATGCATTATTTAGAAGTATGTTTTTTTGTGTAAAAAATGTCCTTGTTTTGGGGGGGATATATAAAATAGGGTAAAGGTGTAGCCTATAATTCATCTTAGATTTTGCGGGAGATTACCAGTGGTTTAAGATGAATTGATTCAAATTTATATGTGATCTTTCTTATTGCCTAGGGTTGCCTAGGGTTTTGGAATGGCTCTATATAGTATAGTATATATTAGAATATATAGTTGATATTATTAGAAGTATATAGGATATATCATACTTGAATCTGCAGTCAGGAATAACATGGCCAGAGATGGCATTCTCCTCAGATGACTGCTACCTGATTTGTCTGTGATGCTACAAGCTCATGAAGTGGGAGGAGGGCTAGCAATTCATCTTGAAACAAACAGCAAGCACGAATGGATAAACACACACAAACACACACACACACACACTCTCTCACACACACTCACGCACACACACACACAGAGGAAAAAAACACCTTCACGTGTAGTCCTGTGAGGATGCCAAATGTTGCTGTTCTGGGCAGCTCCCTCCAGGTGAGAGGTGTGAGATTGGTACCACCTGATCTCCAGGAGGCCCCTGGCAACCAGACTCAGGTGCTGGGACCCTGAGATGGCTGGCAGGGCTCCATGCTCTGATAACTCCCATCCAGCCAGCCAAACGCACACACACAGACACACACACAGACACACACACGCACACACACATCCATGACTTCTCATTAATCTTTTTTTAATATTACCCTGATCGCTAAGCCTTCTTCACTTTTCAGGATTTTTCTGCAATCCTAAATCCTGCAGGCTAAATTTATGCCATTGAACTGTTAAAACTATTGTCCTACTTGAGGATAATGCTCATTGTAATGATTGTTCTTGCAGATAACTGGCAAAGGAAGAACATACCCCTTAAATGTTATTTTCCGGTATGTTGATTTTAGTGTGTATTTTAAGAGGGAGTCATCTATAAAAAGAAGTGATGTTTTGTAGAGCGTATCCAGTTTGTCCTGTATCCTAGAAACAATCGTGTGAAATCTGAAAGCAGAACATACGGGTGTTCATAAACAGAGAAGAGTGGAGGTTTTGATCACTCCCAATCACAACATGGCCATTGAGTCATTTTTAAAATATATTTCAGGTTTTGTTTGGCAGGGAACTCAATCTGAAATCACCTATTTCCTTCCCTTGGAATACCAAGGTTAGCAAGCTGAGGACACTGCTAATAGAGACGTGTTTGTGTGATTGGTGCCTCAGCTTTACTCATGACTCACAATGGCCTCCCTCAGCCTCCATCTCTCTCTCTCTCTCTCTGTGTGTGTGTGTGTGTGTCTGTCTCTCTCTCTCTCTCTTTCCCTCTCTCTCTCTCTCTCTCTCTCTCTGTGTGTCTGTCTCTCGCCGCGTGTGGCCCACAGTAAGGCTGTGGGATCTGGGTGGGATTTGAAGGAGAGGCTGTGTCAATAATGGGTTTGATTATGTGTGTTCTGCAGTGGGCCACGGCAGGAGCAGGATGGGATCGGCCCGCTGGTTTAATGGGCTGTGGCTCCATTACTCGCTGCATTAAAAAACAGAACAGGACTGCGGTGAGAGACGCAGCCGAGGCAGGGGCGGGGGTGGTCAGAAGGGAGAGGAGAAAAGAAGAGTGTTTGTGTGTGTGTGTGTGTGTGAGTGTAGGGCAGCTAAGAGGAAATGCTCAGGCCACGCTCCAACAGTTTGACAGAAAACAGCCCACAGTTTGTGGCTAGAAGTCTCTTCCAGCATTCTTAAAAAGTAGCATTAACATAAAATGCCAGAATACCGCCTCCACAATAATAAAATACAATGGTAATAGAAATAATTTATATTATTATTATTATTATAATAATTAGTTGTATTAAATAATGTACAGTAGATGGAGATGTACCATCCCATACTGTACCATCGTTATAGAAGACAGGTAAAGCCCTGGTGCAGCATCTCTTTCCACATATGCTATTGAACATCATGTCCTGTGTAAACTGGGTTCAAGATGGTGTGCAAGTGCAAATGTGGCCTGTCTGCCACACAAGCATTCTCACTTTTAATGTCAGCATGCAGGGTAGTGGCACTTTGTTTGGAGTCGTCTGCTTATTATGTCTGTGCGCATTCGATCTAATTAAGGAGTTTGTTTCTGGCAGCAGATTACAGGGCGTGTCAGTCACAATCCCACCATCATCCAAATATCGTCTCACTTTCATCACCGACATGAAATGAAACAACGCAGGGAGACGTTTCTCGACAGAGTGGGAGACGAGCTAATTTGGTATTTCTTTTAATGTCTAGTCAAGTGTGCTTGCAATGGGAGACCAAAGCTGAGCGAAATTAAGAGTGTCAGTTTTTCCTTTTTTTTCTTTTCTCCCTCACTCTCTCTCTTTCTCTCTCTTTCTTCCTCTCTTCCTTGCAGATCACAGCTATTCTCTTTGAGAAGATTCCCACTGTCTAAGAAAGCAGCAGTCCCAGCACAGTCGTCCGCCCACAACACCAGCACAGACAAACACACCCCTGTGTATGTTTTTCGGAATGGGTAGAAAATAACAAACTGAGCTTGCTGTACTTCCATCCATACATGTCAGGAGTGGATATCATCCTGTACAGATGCCAATTATTGGGTGTTAGATGCCAGTGCTCCTACAGGTGACCGGTGTTGGCTGGCATCAAGGGGTCCGCACGGAAACATGACTGGCATCTGCTCCGGCGAAGGTTGCGATCCCGATCGCGGGCGAGCATTCACACATGTGTCTCCATCTGGATGGCACTCAGACAGACACAAATGAGCTGCCCGTGATTACTGGCACTGAACCGGGGGGCTAATTTAATGCCAGCCTGCACCAACATGGCACTCACAAACACTGGCTGCTTGGGCTTCAGGAGAACTGTGGCCAACGGACTGCACCACCCTGACAGGTTGGACTGCACCGTGAGACAATAACCTTGCATTGACTCCTAAACAAAAACAGAACAAAAAAAAACATTTTGGAGAGAAAACAAAACAATAGATTTTCACAAATACTAGCTTATTGTGTGAAATAGATTGATAAGTATGTCTGTGTGTGTGTGTGTGTGTGTGTGTGTGTGTATAAGAGTACAAGCAGTCTTTTCTGACAACAGAATATAAAAGTGCATCTCAGCTGCATCTCCGACTCTGTGTTTGGTGTCTGACTGTGGCAGACTACTTGTAACATGAGTCACGCCTCAATTAAGCAGCGACTCACACTAAGTGTTTATCCTCACCAGGAGACGGTTCTGCCCGTGCCTGTGCGTGACTATCAGAGTTCACCAATGTGGCGATGGGAAGAATCAGATTGGGTGGGGTGAGCTGGTGTCACTGCGCAACCAGCATCAGCAACACGACTGAGAGTCAAATTCCCCAACACCGAGACGCCTTATTTATTTTTCCATAAGACCCTTTAAGCCCCTCCTAATCCCAATGAACAACCATTAGTTGGGAGACGACTGACAATAACGCAGCCAAGCTCACTTGACCTTGGCAAGGCAGAGCGGGCACCATGGAAGCGATGCCCAGCTTTTCACAGCATCTCCTGGCGTGCGGCCACAGCCAACACTGCCTGGGGTTGGCATGGCTCTTGCACCCGGTTGGCGTGGATTAGACTGCGTGGCCTTGCGGGGTCCGTGCCTGTGCCCATGCCCACGCTGTCCCACAGATGCCAAGAAGGTTCTGATCAAATGTTGGTTATTGACTGTGTCAGTGTATAAGCACACATCATTAAAGACTCCCACCCCTGCTGTCAACAGCCTTAACGAGCTGCAGTTCATCAAAGGGAGAGAAAGTTGTTGTTTTTCTCGACGTGCTACCTCCAAGTCCCAAATGGATTTAAATTGAAATGTTGAAAATCATCCACAATAACGCTTGAAAAACTGTTCAAATATGCCCCGAATTTCACAGAGCTCATAGGTAAATTGTTTGGCTTTAGGATGACTAACATTTTGCATTACACCCACATTCATGTACAAACTGCTCCTTTTCTTTTATTTTTGATCCCCCCCCCCCCCCCCCTCGCCTCACTCTGAGGAAAAATAATTACCTCTGCTTGACCAATTAAAGCTTCCTTCCAAAAAACAAAACTTGCTGTAATTAAAAGAATGAGAATGACATCGCTCTCCGCGGGTGGTATCTAGTGTTCCCTACTGTGGCAGACTCAAACCCTCTCGTGAAGCCAAGCTTGAAAAACCAACTGGTGGCGGTAGTGCGTCAATTAGAAAAACATTCCCTCCCATCAGTTCCTATTTGGAGTGTGTCTTGACGCAGACACGCGCCACTCTGCTTGAGTTAGCTTAAGCTGCGACACGAACACACTGCAACGCAAGCTCAGCGGCTAATGCAACATTTAGACAACAACTGTAAATTATGCATGCTCACCGCTACATTTTACATCTTGGACATTTTTTTATTGACCATGTATGAATCGTCCCACATTTTCATATTTTCTGAGTAAACAGCTACATCAAGGCTTTTTAATATTGTAAAGTAATGCCTACTGATATTCTGATTTCTCTTTTGCTCGGCTGCATTGCAGTGGATTGGAGGGTTATGAGTGTAACAGCTTGATCCAGTGATAGAGGCTAGATGAGCTCTGAGATATTGAGAGAGGCAGAGAGTGAGGGGGCTAGTTGGTAGAGCAGTTTGGAGATGGCATTTTCTGCACTCTAATTTGAGGATGGGAGGTGTGTGTGTGTGTGTGTGTATGTATGTGTGCACTCACTTGTCTCCAGATGTAATGGGGTTGGATGGGCTCCTATCACACATTGCCACTGTAGTAAGATGAGCTACACTCACTCTATCTCCATGAACTGAGAGATCATCTCCGACTCTCTTTTTTTCTGTCCTACAATTTTCTGTATCTCTTTTTGCCATAACATTTTTTATCTTTACCCTCTCTCTCTCTCTCTCACTCTCTCTCTCTCACACACACACACACACACATTTCTCACAGGCAACCCATCTCAAAGGCTATCCATCTGATAAATTATTTCATATCACACCACAAGTGGTCTCAATAACAGCCAATAACAGCGAACTCTGCTAGCTCTAGTGTGCTACAGTAGGTTGGTTTTACAGTAAAGTTAAGACTCTCCTTAAAGAAGGGCTAAGCAACGTTCTGTTTTTTTTCTCTCATGAGCTCCCTCTAAAGACCGCTGTATTGCATTGTATTGCACTGCATTCTATTGAAGGCAGTCCGCGCTGCTGAACATTGCAAGTGCTGTATCTACCGGTTGCGCATTCTACACCATTCGTTCGCCGTGTAATGACTCATTTTAGCATCCTAAACTGTATGAAACAGATTAATTAAATGAAAAATGTTGCATAGTGGGCCTTTAAATGTTGTTCTGTTTGCCAGTCTGTGTCTTGTGTGTGTGTGTGTGTGTGTGTGTGTGTGACCTGTGTTATAACCGTATTGCATAATACAGGTCTCTTCAGCTGCATACTTGAAGCATCTTAATGCATTTCAGATGCAGATCGTCTCCCACTCAAAACCCATGAATAACACACTTAAATAACAAAACACTCTCTATTTCTCTCCTCATTTGATTATCCTTCACGAAGGATTATAATGCATTTATAAAGGATTAGGATGTATTAATCATGGTTTATAACTTATTACATTGGCATTTGGAATTATTCTCTATCTGTGAATGCTCCTGAATGTCCCAAGAAGACATAAAATGCTATCACATAAGCATTTCCAACTTAAAGTCTTCAAAAGCCATTTAAGCTTTTTCTGCCTTTAGATACTAGGGAAATAAACCCTTTATTGTCTGATATTGTGCCTTATTGTTGTTGTTTATAGTTGTTATAAGACATTGTAAATCCACACTACCTGTTTGTGAATGATGTGCTCCTAAACAAGTGTTATCAAAACAACTTGAATGCTGAGCCATCAGACTGGATTAAACAGCTCCACAACAGCTGCTTCAGTATTTTTCTCAAAACAATGCAATGTGTGCCAGACTGGACCTAAGATGTGTAAAGATATATCCCTCCACAGTGTAGTATATGCTTGTTGTAGTCAGTGGCCAGCCTAGACATAGGGTTTAAGCAATTAAACAATTAGTCAGTCACAATCATTCAAATGATGTGTTAATAAAAAGTATTTTGGTAAACTGATGAGGAAGCCTAATGCTGAGAATTTAATATAAGGAATTTATAAATACAGGTAAGATTCTCTTTTAGGATGGCTATTCTGATGTGGCCATTTTTGTAAAATAGTCTGGAAATCTTTGTCCTTCTAACAGTTAAATATTCCTTAGGGCTGTGTAGCTTAGAACTGTATGTGAGTGTATGCATGCATGTCAAGACCAGTTTCTCTCTATAATGTATTTCAATCATGTAACACAAGTAGCTTTAAAGAAGCTAAAGGAATATGGACAGAAATGTATGTTTTCTCATGACTGATGGTTGTCTGTATGCCATTACATTGCTGGTCTCTCATGCTGGCTATCTGTGGGGGTGCCTCTCTCCGCTCGTTAGCCGGCATTAGCAACATTAGCGTCATGGCTGCCTGTGCCACGGCAGACCTCAGATTAATGGAGGTTTAAAATGGAGGACATATGCCGCTGGATTTCAGCTGCGGTCTCGGCCCCTGTCCGCATCTCAGCCAGAGCAGCAGTCCACAGGCACGGCCATGGCAATTACAGAGATGGCTTTTAAACAGATTGCTGTCGGGGATTTTTAAAGTTGTTTCATCGCAATGCAGCAAACAGTCTGCACTCATCATATTTTTATCTGCCACTCATTTGAGTGCCGTGGTGTGTGTGTGTTTGTGTGTGTGTGTCTGTGTGTGTGTGTTTGTGGGAGTTTAGTAGTTATGTGTGTGAGGGGAGTGTGTGTGTGGGGGGGTGTCTGTTAGTCCCTCTATCTCCCCCCTGTATCCAGGTGAATGGACTAAAGGGGTGACTGATGTATTTATTTATTTGTTTTTTTCCTGTCCATAGAGTGAAATTTAAGTAAGGGGTTAGGCGCTGGAGAGAGTGGTGGTTAGAGTCTGGGAAATGATAGCAATGAAAGTGAATGAAGTGTGAAACCCAATCCGTTGTGACTGCAAGCTCAGTGAGTCCACCAAAATGGGCATTTGTGTGTGTGTGTGTGTGTGTGTGTGAGAGAGAGAGAGAGAGAGAGAGAGAGAGAGAGAGAGAGAGAGAGAGAGAGAGAGAGAGAGAGAGAGAGAAGCAAAGGGGGTGATTGCAACTGCTGGGTTGCAAAATGCTGTTTTTTGTATTGTATTAGCCATTTGTTGACTCAGTAGTCCATGACTAAGAAATTACATCGCTCTTCTATAACCTGACCTTCAGACTGATTCATACAAAATTCTTCCCCACTAACCATCAGCACCGCTAAAATTATTATAATGCTCTTTCTGTTGTAACACATGTTGTTAAACACATATACACAGCTTCTCTAAACTCAAAAAGCTTTCAAAATGGACAACTCTCTGTCTCAACCCACACTGCTCAATATGTGCATCCAGTCTGGAGCAACACCTAGGCCATCCTAATGTATCTGCATGCTAATTATCTGTCATCTACACAGGGTAGGGAAATAACCCCAGAAATAGCCCAGGGCCCGTAAGGTTAACTAAGATGAAGAGGTATAAGCCTCCTAATAGAGTGACCTGCTGGCTTTGTTTACTCCACAGAACGAGGACTCCAGGCTGTGTTCTTTATGAGCTTTCATGACCTCCGGCACCTTACCAGGGATTGCTGCCTATGGGGCACCCCCACACCTATGAAAAATAAATGCATCTCTACACCCCCCTCCCCCGTATGTGTGTGTGTGTGTGTATTGGAAGTGTATGCCACTCATTAAACATACATTCATGTGTGCATGTATAAAAAAAAGCACTAATAACGTGCATGCTTTAGTATAATAAATGCCAATGGTGCATACCTAGCCCGTATCTAGCCAGAAGACCACAGACCTATCCAATCAGTGTGGCCCTAACCTCCATCGACTTTCACAGATCCCACCTTCCATAACTACATAGGCTATGTCCTCTCCTCTAAGTGCTTGTGTTGTTCCACTACTGACTGCAGTTGCGGTTTGACAGGGTTAAAAAGTGTGTCTGGTTCTGTCAGACTGCATAGTCTCAGTGTAATTGATCCATTATGATTCACTGCGGCGCAAGCTGTTCACTAACTTATAGTTTGTCATGTCTCTGCCCTTTTCTCTGAGTTATTTTTGTCGTGTTGGTATCCTGGAGATATCAGTGACCCCACATGACATGTTAAGGGTTTAACAAAATGGAGGGGGAAAAAAAGAGAAAAACTTTTCTCTCAGAGTGTGATGAGTCCTTAGATTGATTCTCTCCAAGACAACAAAGGTGCTTCTGTATAAAGCAAAAATAACAACAACAAAAAAGAAAAACAGAATATGCTCTCCCCCCCCCCCCCCCCCCCCCCCTCTCTCTCTCTTTCTCTTTCTCACCCTTCATGTTCATGATATTTTTCTTTGGTCGTTGTCATCTCTGACGGCAGAATTGTCCTGACATCTGTGTTTTTTTCAGTAGCTTTTGGCAGGCAAGCAAATCAATCACACCGCGGCTGAAAGATCTCCCTTGAGGCAAAACTACGCACACACACACACACACACACACACACAAACACACACATACAAGAAAAGGAGAGAAAGTAACAGCTGAGTGATATTCTGTCTATCTACACCAGAGTCTGTATTCGCTCCTTTTGTTCACCGTGTTAGCAGGCCTGCATATCTCTCTCCTGCTGTCTCTTTTTTCTCTCAGTTTGGAGATGAACAGGAGTGTGTGTGTGTGTGTGTGTGTGTGTGTGTGTGTGTGTCTGTACGTATGTGTCCATGTCTATGTATTCATCTGGGTTTTGTGCATGTGTTTTAGTGTGTGTGTGTGTGTGTGAGAGAGAGAGTGGTAGAGAGAGAGAGAGAGAGAGAGAGAGAGAGAGAGAGAAAGGTCTTCACACTATTGACTCTTAAAGCTCCTCTTTCCCCTTGACCAGGCTCCCCTTTCTGCGCTTGGCTAGCGCAACGGCTGTTTGACTTCTCCCCACGCTCAGTCAATCACTAATTAGGCCGTTAGCTCTGTCCGCTGGACGGCCGCAGCTAGTGCAGCGGTGGAGGGGGAGCGGGGAGGGCTCACGCGAGACCCTGCTGGCCATGTAAGGCCGGCTGGCAGGTGAAGCTGGTTGGGGGAGAGTCTGGACGCTTGCGCCTTTTTTTGAGGCGCACAGGGGCTGTCAGAGGAACAGCGGCCTTTGTTCTAATGATACGGGTGCCATGTCACAGGCTAAGGTTGAGTCCTGATGCCTGCAGCCTTCTGCCGCCTCCTCACCATTTCTGTTGAGTCTGCCAGGCTTTTCACACTCATGCACATGCACACACATACACACACCTCTATCCTACTGTCCAGTCTCCAGCCTGTTTGATAATCCTCTCGCCTCTGCTCCCTCTCAGTCTCTTATCACTTCCCTCTGACTGACTAGCGCACACGCATGTGGTGAACCTTCTGTGCACATGTGTGGGAGGACATCATGTGAGGGAGTGTCTGTGTGTGTGTGTGTGTCTGTGTGTGTGTGTGAGCCGCTGTTTGTTGGAATACATATCAGGGATGTGGGTGAGGTTTGTGTGTATGTGTGTCTGTGTGTATGAGACAGTGTTATAAAGGTTGTGATATTTGGGCATCGGGGTGAATTGAGTATGTTATTCATGCTCATATGAATGTGGTGTGAGTGTGTGTGTGATTGATTTCTTCTTTCCTGCTCTACCCATAGGGAGCAGAGACACCACTTTACCTCCACCCTTTCCTCCAGGTCAGTGCTGTTTTCTAAAGGTTAAACTCTCTCTCTCTCTCTCCGCATTCCTCTCCTTCTCTCTTGCTCAACCGCTCTCTCACTCTCACTGTACACTGAATATTCCATCCCTCTCTCACACTAAATTCTGAATATTCCATCTCTCTCTCTCACTGTACTCTGTGTATTCTCTCTCTCTTTAATTCTCTCTCTCTTTCTCTCATACTGTACTCTTAGTATTCTATCCCTTCTCTCTCTCATTGTACTCTGTGTATTCCATCTCTCTCTTTCTCACTGTTCTCTGAATATTCCATCTCTCTCTCTCTCTCTCTTTAATTTCTCTCTCTCTCTCATACACACTCTTACACTCTTAGTATTCTATCTCTTCTCTCTCTCACTGTACTCTGAATATATGCCATCTCTCTCTCTCACTGTACTTCCAAGTTATTTTCTCCATACTGAGAGAATGAACATCATTTTTTACATTCAGAAGAAACTGTGTATATCTGCATTAGATTGTTTGTGTTTAATGTCTCTTCTCTCTATTTTATGTGAGGTTGTAATCGTAAAAGTGTGTATGTGTGTGGTGTATGTGTGTGTGTGTGTGCATGTGTGTGTGCGTGTATATGTGTGTGTGCCTGAATCGTGCTTGTCTCAGTCTAACAATCACCATGCGACTCCCCCTCATCTCTCCTGAGGTGCACGCCCCGTCAGAAATGAAAACGACAGCCTTGATTTAGGCTGAGTCTTAACACAGCCTTGCACTCCAGATAATGTGCACCAGTAAAAATATAATGAACGCCAATCCCCGCGATGCCCGCCATTTAGCCTATTTGTGCAAAGTGATTGGGCTGCTACCTTCATATTTTATGTGCTGTGTGTGTGTGTGTGTGTGTGTGTGTGTGTGTGTGTGTGTGTGTGTGTGTG
>JAGFZM010001381.1:3712-18881 GCA_017657215.1 Limnothrissa miodon | reverse complement strand
ATGCAGAGGATGTTGGTCATAGATAGCATGTTAGTTGATCTTTAGCATACTGTACCTGCCCCTTCTTTCCTCAGCTCCTGCTCCTCTCTCGCCTTTTGTTTGATATGTCTTGTGATGTGCATGCATGACATTCTTCTCCCAAACGCTCACACTCCACAGAAACCAAGACATTTTGGTCAGCAATGCAACACATCTATCATGCTTTGTAGCTTAATACAATGTTTGTGGCGTAATATTGTGCATAAATAGTCTAGAATGTCTACCGCAGGGCTATTCAATTTAATTTTCATTTGGGACACATTTCAAAACCAAGATCTTAAGTTGGGCTGCACATTTTAAGCAGTCATTAACCAGTGGCAATGACACAAACTCTAATTCCAAAACAATAAAGTTACATTCTGGAGGCTCGTAGATGTTGTTTTACTTGTATGGCTGGAGCATTGTCTGGGCCCAATGTGGGCCATATCTGTGGGCCGCTAATTGAATTGTCGAGAGCATTTAACGTGAAGTGAACTAAAAACACAACATTCTTTAATGTGGTAAAATATTGCGACAAAGGACCTTATAGGTCTTGTCTCCCAAATGCCTGTTCTTGAACAGGACAGAAGCATATTAATCCTTCAGTGGCTTGAGGCCGACATAGGATGTGGATTTCAGTAAATGTTGTCTTACAATTCGCTTCGATGGAACTATATTGCTGTATGTCTGAGCAGTTTACTTGAACTCCTCTATGACTGATACTACTGTCACTACTGAACTTGTACTCGTAGCCTCAACAAGAGCATTGACCGCTCTAATTAGTATTCAAACGGGTAGAGTGATGGGACATGACGAATACTTGAAAATCTGCTATGGCCAACCCTTCTCCCCTTTCACCTGTACACCAGAGTGTGCATTTTGCAAGGGGAATTACTGATTCCATTATCCTGACAAGTCAGACTATAACTTCAACCCATCAGAGCAACAGATTGCAAAACAACAATATATTCTCTTTTTGCAACAAATGACCTGAGTGCCTTTTTCAGCTCAAAGAAAAGCCCAAGTCTTTTTAAAAGGAGATTGAACAGGCCATTGTTCCTTGGCCATAGCACATTAAATAAAAAACACACTTTCAACTAACAAAAGTAAGTGTCTGGGCTGTCTAACTATTTTCAGTTGACCAAACTTGAAATAATGAGTTCAACTCATTATATCATGCAGTCTGGGCACTAACTTTTGTTAGTTGAAAGAGTGTTTTTTTTACAGTGTACAGCCCTGTCGCATTGTGCTTAGGTTTAGCTGCCTTAACGGCTCTGTGCAAAGAGAGAGTGTTGTGATGGTGGCCGTATGGTGTGTGGCTAGGAATACCTGCTGAGCAAAATTGTTTGCTGCCGCTAGTTACCGCTAGGTTTCTGGCCTACGATTCCATCACATTCTCACCAACCTCCCATAAATATTCCACCCCTTTCTCTGTGACCTGTGTATTGACAATTACTTGACCTCCATGAGCAGCTTGCAGGTTTCTCCAGTGAAATCTCAGCGCAGACTTTTCAGAACAGAATGATCTCATGCACACGGGGAGAAAGAGAAAAGAGAGGTCAGTTGTTTTTGATAAAGTGATCTGAAGCAAGCAGTGGAGGTAGGTATCCTGTAGGGCTTCGCCTGAAGGCAGGCTACTGAGCTGAACTCTGTTGACCCCCCAACCAACCCCCCCCTTTTTAGGAAGGTGGTATTGCCCACAAAGTGCATTGAACCGCCCAGAGCCAACCTCTACTCCTCTTTGCCAGCGGAGGATGGGGCTGATCTTCTGAGGATCAGAAACATAAGGGTCATTTTGCCCTGTGGCTATTTTTAGGTTGTGACCTAATTGGAGGCCCTGAAACACTTGACTGCCTGGTAATAGTGTTTGTGGGTGTTTTTTTCCTCTGGAAGGGTGAGAGGAAGGTTATCATGCTGCGAGGGGGCAAAGGAAAGGAAGAGTTGAAGTACATGCTTACCTTTAGGCTGTTTCTACAACCTTGTCTTTTCTTTACTCCTAACACCCGATCCTTTTACAGTTTAGTCATTTTCTGTCTATTGTGTTGTTGTTTTTGTGCTGTCTATTGTGTTGTTTATTTGCTGTTTATGTTGTGCCACGGTGCTCTGGTGTGCTGCTGCTGCTAAAACCCTAAACGCCTTCTCAAAATTTGGTTTAAGCAAGATGGCACCAGTCGCGTCGGTGGCGTCGTCTGCGCGTGTAAGAGTGGAAGGGAAAATACTGTGACAACCATTTATTGCGACGAGACCCCCCCTGGGAAACAATGACATTGTGACTCGGTGTCATACCGCTTTTGTCTTCAATCCCAACATGATGCAAACAATGGTTCCGTTCTGCTTGCACTGCGGAGCATTGTGTCTGCCTTATTGTCAATGACCTAGTTCGATCACCATGCAAGGAGCGTATGAATGAATATATTTTCCACGTTATCCTTTTTTTTCTCCTTTTGTCTCGTTCTTCCTTTCACTTTTTTTTTTTCCTTTCTTCTCTTTTGCTGTTTCCATTCACTCCCCAACATTCCTTGGTCTGAAATTCCCGCTGAGTCATTTATCCCTATTAACTAATCCAATTAAAACATGTCCGATGAGAAAGCCGCAGAGGAACCTTTTAAGGCACCCATCTTCTTAACATTGGAGGACTAGACAAAGAAAGACAGAGAGGGAGTCTGGTGACATGGGGATACCATGTCTGCATGGCATGGAGCCAGCCATTGCCTGATGCATCTCTTTTTTATTATGCACATTTTCCCAGGGGGATAAATGCTGTGTGTGTGTGTGTGTATGTGTTCCTGCCTGTGCTCATGTTCGTGCTGCATGTCCGTGGAGGATCTGAGATTAATGTAATATGTTTGCACATTTGCATTTGTAAGTGGTTTACAGTACGCACATTGCTGCTGCCTGTGCATATTGTATGTGTTTCTGTGTGTGTGTGTGTGTGTGTGCTTCTGCCACTTTTTTTGAGAGTATCCATGTGTGCACTCGTTCCACACTTTTAGATGCAATCACATTTATGCATACTGAGCTTGCACTTATTCTTTCATCTCTAGGGCTTTCAGTAGGTATACATATAAGTGTACTCTTCATTTTTGTATGCATGAAAGTGTAAATGCAAGTTTATACTATACGTGTTTGTGTGGATGGGTGTGTGTGTGTGTGCCATATCTGTCTGTTTGCATATGCCCACACTGAAGCACTCACAGATGCTTGCTAAAATATATTCATATCAGCATTTTGTGTGTGTTGTGTGTGTATACGAATGTGTGTATGTGTGTGTGTGTGTGTGTGTGCACATGTGTCCACATACCCTCCAGTTGCTGAGGGTTACTGGGTGGCCGTGCCTGCCGGCTTAACAATGACAGACCGACAGAAAACAGATGTGAGGAAGTGATGGATTGCCAGGACATGGGGAGTGAAAGACAAACTGCTCTCAAACAAGAGGCGGTTGCTAGGAGAAGGGAAGAGGGGGGTGGGGTCGCTTCAGAATCCAATGGCTGGGATTGGGATGCGGGCAGTGCCACTTTGGGACCAAATCAGGACATTTTGGAACGCGGGGCTCTCCGAAAGCGGCGACTGGGCGCCGGCCAGCCCCCCATGAGGAATTAAATAATGAAACGCCATAAAAACCTCCGGCCATCTGTCTGCAGGGAGCAGATCAGACATGCACACCCTCCTCTGATTACTTCCCTATCAGTCAAACGTCCACTCCACCACCAGGCAGCATCCGACGCTTTGGGCAGAGAGGAGCTGCAGAGTGGCCCGCGCCACGCGCCACCTCCCCAGCACACCCACCTGCTCCAGGACAGGAGCTCGCCGCACTCGCACTGAGAATTTTAATTGGCATTTACATGCTGTAAAAGTTTCTGCACAGATAACTGGTAAAGTTTACAGTGGTGTGCTGTGCGAGGATCAACAAAAAAAAAATCTCTCACACAATGGATTCTGGCAGTGTTATACTGTATGTTACTGTAGTGGTTTGTTCTAGAATAAAGTTTACCCCAGCCAGCTAACAAAACGTTGTCCAGAGCTATTGGATTTATGTTCAATGCTGACAGGGAAGATACCTTGACATAGATTGTCTGTTTTCTCTCCCCTTTTCTCTGACCATGTATGACAACAGGAAGATTCTGTAGTGTTGCTGTCTGTGTAATTTTTGACATAACAGTGATCGGGACCCCTCCAAAACTTGCTACTTAACATTACGGCAAAGGTCTCTGTTGGCTACACGGGTCACGTGTCAGGTAGACAAATGAGGTGGAAAGCAGACCAGTACATAAAACCATAGAAGTCTTACCTAGTTGGAATGGACTGTGTGTGTGTGTGTGTGTTTCTCTGTGTGTGTGTCTTTGATATATGATGTTGAAAATGAGAGGTGATGGTACTATGGTCTAAGGCAGTAAAAAAGAGGTGTTGGATCTCTCTTTCCCCTGCATTGCATTGGGCTTGTGTGATTTAGGGGATCTGCACTTTACCTCTGGCTCTCAGAGCTCAATGTCATTTCATTTCTGTCTAAAAGCACGGAGGCTTTAAAAGAGTGTACTTTAATAGTAATTTACATGCAGTGAAAAAGGGATTTTCTGCACAGATGCCAGTAAGGCAGGCCATGAGAGGGATATAACTCTTGCAAAAAAGCTGTGTTAACATGTCGTTAAACAGCGACTGCAAAACCCTGGCGAACAGGGAAAATGATGTCACAAATAAGAACCTGTTTCAAAGCCCTGCTTCTTCAGTGTCCACCTGTCAGGGACTTTTATTGGACTCTACAGTGACCTGCACTCCCCATCCACCCTATCTGACGCCAGTGCCATCCATCACTGACCAGAGGGTTAGCATTGCCTTCCCTTTTATTTCCCAATGGTAGCAGCCTCCTCATCTAGCTAATGTGTGTAGGCTTAGCTCCTTAGCTCATCCACCTCAAAAAAAAACAAAACCAAAAAAAGAAAAACATACCATTAGACAAACATTTGAAAGATAACATCCCACCAACCGATTAGAGTCCCTTGAGTTTACAAGGTTTTATTTATTCATTTGTTTATTTTGTTTATTTATTGTTGGTGCGGCGGGCGCACATGGGGCTCTGTGCGTTTTGTAAGCGCCTGCCGACACCCACCAGGAGCACGACGCCGACAGCAGCGGCGGGTAACGTGGGCTTGTCTTCATCGCCACTAATGAGCACCGGAGAGATGAAGACACCGAGGAGAGGAGCGCAGGAGAGGGAAAAGAGACGGAGGTGGAGGAAGAGGAAGAGGTTGAGAAGGGGGAGGAAGAGTTGTTTCTGGAGTCCTGTGCAAGTGCGGGTGTGTGTCTGTGTGTGTGTGTGTGTGTGTGTGTGTGTGAAAAGTGGGGTTTGCACAGAGTGAGGTCAGCACCTGTACAGTTAGTGGCGTGGACGTCTCGTAGTGTGGCAGTCATATGCGCGCGTGCACACACACACACACATATGTACAAAACTGGGATTGGATGGGCTCTGTGCTCCCTAATGAAGGTTAAATGTTTCTTGTGCGAAGCTGGGATTCAGTGATGTAGTGCCTCTGTTCGAGACTCTTCCCTCTGTTTATTACCGACTATTTTCATCAGGGAATGAAGATGGATCGCCACGGATGCTCGCTCACACTAACGAATTAAACTCGGGTGATTATGAAAATCCCTAATACATTGTAGTTTGCCACTAATCACGCCGGCGTGTTGGCTGTCAGATCGTCATGTAGCGCCGGTGGGGTCTGGCGTGAGCGTCTGGCTTGGGTGACAGTCGCCCGCGTCCCGTCTCCTGGATGCCACACAAGATGAATCACTCCCAAGCACGCAGGGGGTACGAATGCTCACCGGCAGAGGAACTCAAGCGAGGGTGATTGTTTCTTTTCATTTCCACCGAAGCTGCAATCGTGATTGATAGATGTGCGTGCGGATTGATCCAAACAAGAACATCTCTACTGGGACACACAATGGAGGGCCATAACAAAGAAATATTTATCAGATTGTAAACATCCCTCTCTTGTATCTCCACTTTTCGCCTCTCTTTCCTCCATCTCTCTTCCTCTTCTCCTCCTCTCTTTCCTCCCCCATTAAAAGCCCTCACGGGATGAGATGTGTGCACGTGTGCGGATGTGCGTGCACCTTTCTGTCTGTTTTGCTTCCCGTCAATTTGCCTGCATCCACCTGACTAATGAGACGAGTGTGGCGTCAGGAGTGGCAAACAAATGAAGCGAGATCATAATTAAGAATTCATGTGCGCCTGTAAACATCTCTGTCTCGCTCGCACACCGACACATTCACACACTTATTCATTCTCTCTCTTTCTCCAGCTTTTGCTCAAACTCCCTCAAAACAACACATGTACAGAACAATAATGTGCCTATGTGTGTGTGTGTGTGTATGCTTCTGTGTGTGTGTGTGTGTGTTTGTTTGTGTACATTAATGTGTATTGAACAGACAAAAGCTAGAAGTTTCCCAGACGGTTTCATCATCCTCGCAGGAGATTTTAATCATGCTGACCTTAAAACTGTTCTCCCAAAGTTTCATCAGCATGTACATTTTCCAACACAGGGAGACAACATATTGGACCTGGTCTACACACAGGAAAAAGGAGCATACAAAGCCACCCCCCTCCCCCACATCGGCACCTCTAATCACCTCACTGTTATGCTAATGCCAGCATACAGACAGAGTGTGAAAGTCATCAGACCCGTTAAGAGAGAGGTAAGGGTGTGGCCACAGGAGGCCACCTCTGCTCTTCAGGACTGCTTTGGATCAACTGATTGGGAAATATTCAAGAGCGCAGCCACCTACAATAACATCATAGACATTGAGGAGTACACAGACACTATGAGCTCATACATCATCAAATGCATTGAGGATGTTACACAAGTAAAAAGCATCACAACTCGAGCCAACCGGAAGCCATGGCTGACAGGAGATGTCCACAGGCTGCTGAAGGCCAGAGACAAGGCCTTCAGAGCTGGGGAGGAAGCAGGCCTGAGAACAGCGAGAGCCAACCTGTCCCGCGGCATCAGGAAAGCGAAACAGGACTACACACACAAGATAACCTCCCACTTCAATGATAGCAAGGACGCACAGAGCCTATGGCAAGGCATCCAGGCTATCACAGACTACAAGCCTGCAGCACGCAGCTGTGAGAGCGACACCACTCTGCTCAACAACCTGAACAGCTTTTTGCACGATTTGAAGCACAGAACAACACAAGCCCACAAAAAACACCACCACCTCCACACGACCAGCCTCTGTGCCTGTCTGGTAGTGTGCTGAAAGACTGCACAGAGGAGCTGAAGGATGTCTTCACAGACATCTTTAACACCTCTCTGAGGCAAGCCATCTTCCCATCATGCTTCAAGACTGCCACCATCATACCTGTGCCAAAGAATTCATCCCCAGCCTGCTTCAATGACTACCGCCCTGTGGCACTGACACCCATCATCATGAAGTGCTTTGAACGACTAGTCATGTCACACATCAAATCCACCCTGCCTACCACCCTGGACCCATACCAGTTTGCATACAGAGCGAAACGTTCTACAGAGGATGCAATCTGCTCTGCCCTCCACCCAGCCCTAACTCACCTGGACAAGAAAGACTCATGTGTGAGAATGCTGTTCATAGACTTAAGTTCAGCATTCAACACCATAATACCACAACAATTCATCTGCAAACTGGACAAACTGGGCCTCAGCACCTCCATCTGCAACTGGCTACTGGATTTCCTCAGCCAGAGGCCACAAGCAGTGCGTGTGGGCAACAATATCTCTAACAGCATCACCCTGAGCACAGGGGCTCCTCAAGGCTGTGTGCTCAGTCCGCTGCTCTTCACCCTGCTGACACATGACTGCACACCAACCTACAGCTCCAACCACCTTGTGAAGTTTGCAGACGACACAACGCTGGTGGGGCTCATCACCAAGGGCGATGAGACCCACTACAGGAAAGAGGTTGAGCTCCTGACCACGTGGTGCAGAGACAACAACCTCCTGCTAAATGTTAGCAAGACCAAGGAGGTTATTGTCAACTTCCAGAGAGGTCACACCGGTCACCACCTGCTGACCATCGACGGCGCTGCGGTAGAGAGGGTGAGCAGCACCAAGTTCCTGGGGGTGCACATCAGTGAGGACCTCTCCTGGACTACCAACACCACATCACTGACCAAGAAAGCACAACAGCGCCTCTACTTCCTGCGCAAACTCAAGCGGGCAAGCGCCCCACCACACATCCTGACCACATTCTACAGAGGAACCATTGAAAGCATCCTCTCCAGCTGCATCACTGTGTGGGGCGGTAGCTGCACTGACTACAACAGAAAAGCTCTACAACGCATCGTGAGAACAGCTGAGAGGATAGTCTGCGGACCACTCCCCTCCCTGCAAGACATCTACAATACCCGCCTCACCCGCAAAGCCAACACAATCGTCAGCGATGCAACCCACCCCGCACACTGTCTGTTCAGCCTACTGCCCTCTGGTAAGAGATACAGAAGTCTCCGCTCCCGCACCACCAGGCTCGCCAACAGCTTTATCCACCAGACTGTGAGACTGCTGAACTCTCTCCCCTCCCGGCTCCCAGCCAGCGGAACCACCAGACAGGCAGGAGTATAGGAAGACAGATTGAACTCTACCCCCGCCCCCCACCCCCAACCCACATACCCTCCCCCGCAAGAAAAAAAAACTCTGGACCCCCCCCCCCCCCCTCACCACACACACTCCCCAACAAGGGAACAAACACTTTGAACCAAGAACCAAAACAACACTCTGAACTGAAAAATAACTACCTCTGAATTGCAATTGCACACAGCCGCTGCTATATATTCAAGTATTCTCTTCACTACTATTTATATACTACTACTGCTGCTACAATCTTGTGTTGCACTAAGACAACATACCAACGTTGCTGGAACACTTACTTTATGTTATGTCTTGTCTTATATATACTGTATGTATGTTATGTCTTGTCTTATATATACTGTATGTTTACCTAAGTATAATGCCTTAAGCCTACTTGCACTTTTTTTTACTTAACATTACCTCATTGTTTAGAATTGTTTTTTTGTTGTGCATCTGCACTTTATTGTCGTCAACGTCTACGCATGGGACAAGTGTGAAACGCAATTTCGATTCCTTTGTATGTCAAGTACATGTGAAGAAATTGACAAATAAAACTGACTTGACTTGACTTGAAGTGCTGTATTGTCTACAGACACAGTCAAGAGTCTAGTCGAGACTAACCCACTGGAATGGCTCACACTTCCTTCCTTTGTCTCTTTTGAAGGCAGACAGCACCTATATGTTGTGTTTTCACTGCCCTGCTCTCTCAGTCCTTTCCCCCCTCTCTCTAAGCTTCTCTCACTTTTTCCCCTATCTCTGTTTATCTCTCCCCAAGATCCCCAAGGGGGAATGAAGAGAAAGGGAGAAAAGAAAAGAAAAAAAGACCTCTCCTCCTCCCTTGTTATTGGGTGTTTTAAATAGCAAAACTGAAAGCTGCTGCCGCTTTTTTATTCCTCCCAGGCCTTCATCAGTGCGACGGTGTTTTGAATGCACAGCTTCAGCGGTGGGTCGCGGTGGCAAACAGTGATGGTTGGGCATCCTCATGGAGACACACGCCACCAAACAGCCCCCATGTCTCTCCCCCGGGGCCCCTGTGATGTTCCTGACGAGAGCCGGACGAAGTCTGGCACTTCTGCGAGTGTGGCTAAAAGGTGATTAAGCATTATGCCTCCATCGCCTTCCCCCGCACAAACTGGATAAAACTATGATTCATCACAGAAGATGTTCTTGTTGGAAATGTGCCTCTAACTTATCTGTTTACCTAAAAACCTCAAAAGAAACAGCTTTATTTTCTTTCTTTTTCACTCTGTCTTTAAGGTCAGACCGGGAGCAATGCAATTCGGCTGTTTCATGCTGAGGCAGTAGCAACCAGTGGCATCATGGGAACTAACCAAGACCCTGGCTGGAGCCCTGACTCCCTGCTGAGGTGGACAGATAGAAATCCCCATGCACTTTTCACAGAGCAACCATCCATGACAGCAGGGCTGTGTGTGTGTGTGTGTACACACACTTGTGTGTATTACTTTAGCTTATCCTCATGTGTTGACCTCCTTGTAATGTTATGTGCCTATGCGAGCATAGGAAAACAGATTGTATTTCTGAGAAAAAGATTGTGCACTTGCATTTGTGTGTGTGTGTGTGTGTGTGTGTACAGTATGTGTGTGTGTGTGTGTGTGTGTGTTTGTGTGTAATGGACAATTGACCATGGCAGGTGAAGGACAGGCATATTTCAAGATTGATAGAATCTAGGTTAGGTCAAAACTTGTCAATCTGGGTCTCTCTGGACATATTAATTATACACCCCCTTCTCTCCCTCATTCGATCACACACAAACACACACACACACTTTCAGCTGATTAAAAATACAAGTGAGCTACCAATGGCATATAAAACACTCACCTATTAAGGATAAGCATGTGAAGGATCTCAGTCTAAGTCTAGTCGAGCACAAACCACCCCTGTGTAATTTTTCCAAACACAAGGTGCTAAATGCATGGAGAGCTGGCATGGATTGATGTGCGCCTGTCTGCTCTTTTAACAAAGCAGCCTGCCATCTGTACTCTTGGCGGTTAACATCATGCTAGCTGTCAGAATTATAGATTTCCGTGTCTCAATCCTATCTCCTTTGGTAATGATGAATTGAAATTGCTGTACTTGTGGCGAAGGAGAATCTCAGACAGGAGAAGGGCGGGGGGGGGGGGGGGGGGGGGGGGAAAAAAAGTGTTGTGCTTCAGGCTGTGCCAGGTGTTGACTTGTGCAAGACTATTATGCAAATCAATGCTTTTCTGCCTGGCTTGTTTTTAAGGTTGGCAGTGATTTAAGCGCTAACGTGTGGAGCGCTAATGCTCGCTAGCCATCCATCGTAGGATGTGTCACACTTTCCAATGATTTTACGTCTGCCTCTTCAACCATCGCTAATATACTGACGATAACACTTAGGCAGATCACATCTACCCCATTCAGGTCATTCACAAACACACACGCACACACACACGCACACACACACACACACGCAAACACTATTATTCAATGTTGCATATACACACTCTGTATTACAAATGTAGCATCCACAGAAAACAAAGAGAATCTCGATAAACATTATAACGAACTAACTAACTAACGCGTCAGTCACAGCATTTCATTCACAGCATCTGTTCACTGGTTTTGATCCATTCTTTGTTTAGATTGAATGTTAACATGTTAGCCAGTGCACATCACAGAGAGTTTTAGTTTTCCCGAGCGAAGTCTCCATGGACTTTAAATAAGAACTTGGGCAGCATCCTCCTGCTTGACCCCAACTCCACACCTGGCGTTACTTGACCCCTCTGCAAATTATCGCCGTCCATATTTGCATAATGCAGTAACCCTGCAACAACCACTCATTTCCTCCAAGACGGCATGTCAACTGTTCGACTTGTTGAACTTTAATTCCACACGCTTGTTTGCCGTTGTCGTCCGTAAGCTCCCCCACAACACAAGCATCTGGCTCTGGCCTGGGCTGTCGTCGGGACACCTTCGGGGGCTTGATTCTGCATTCTCTTTTGTTGCGGGGCTTCTGGAGGGAGCAGGGATAGGGAGACATCCGAAATCCTTCCCCTTGTTTGGCTTTGTGATATTGGCAGCGTTCCCTCCTGTCACCTGGCCGAATCGGTCTTGTTAGATAGCTTTTTCCCGCTGTCAGACTGGCTAGTGCGCTATCGAGAGCCTTTCTTCTTGTGTGATTAGTGGAGTGGGGAACACGTAATGATTCCCTGGTCAAAGCACTCTCTCTGCCCGCCTCAGGCTGCAAGTCTCATCTGTCCTTTTCTCTCCCTCCTTCTCTTTCTCTCCCATTCCCTCACTTTTTATCCTCCCCACTTTGCCAAAAAAAGAGCTCCTCCTCTCTGCCCCAAGGGGATTTAGTGACACTCCCATCACACTCCTTCTCTGTTTCCTAAATCATCAAGGGTCCTCTCTCTTCCCTCTCTCATCTCTGTCTCTCCCTCCCTCCCTCCCTCCCCCCCTACCCTCATCTCCCCAACCCTTTCCATTTTAATTAGATGTCTCTTTACTAGCGTGTTATTTACAATCATGTATTTTTAGTCTATTTACGCATTTAATGAAAGCCCCTGTAAAAGCATCATCAATTTATATTAACAAACCACCCCATATCTCTCCCTCTCCCTCTTTCCATCCCCTCTCTCTCTAGGCCTCTTTCTTTTTCTCTCTCTCCCTGTCTCGCGCATCACATACTTATCATTCTCTTTCATTCATCTGTCTCTCCTTTCCTCTTTTGCTTTTCTTTCTCCCTCCCTCTATCCTCCCTTTCCATATTGGTACCTTTCACATCACTCTTTGTCTCTTACTCACTCACAAATCTCTCTGTCTCTCTCTCTCTCTCTCTCTCTCTCTCTCAGTCTCTCTGGCACAACACGTCCCGGCGGCCTGCCTGTGAAAGGTGGTAGCATCAGCGCTAGTGCACTATGCTAATTTTTATTGATGTGTGCTAAGGTGAAATTAGCCAGAGTGAGCTGAGGCAGGCAGGCAGCGCTAATGGAATGAAGACCAGCCCTGAACTACTGCATGCCAGCAGAAAGAGAAAGGAAGAGAGAGAGAGAGAGAGAGAGAGAGAGAGAGAGAGAGAGAGAGAGGAGGAGGAACATGTATAGAAACCGAATGAATGAGTGGGTAGGTAACTGTTGGTGGCTAGGGGTAATGGTGTGAGGTTTACGCAGGTGCACACTCATACATATGACACACACACACACACACACATACACACACACAGAGACACCTGCACACACACAAGGACAAACACATGTCCATGCATAAACAAAAAGACACCAACAGCTGTAGTTTTGCCACCTCTCCAAACCTCCATTTGTTTGAGTTTGTGATGGCTGCAGACTTTAATGCCTGAGCGGCTTCGCCAAAATCCTGCCTCATAAATCCCCCCAAACGTGCAACGCTGAAGAAGCAACGACTATAAATGACAGACCCGAGTAACAGAGTGTGTGATTCTATCATCAACCCCCACCACCCACTCACCCACACACACACACACCACCCCCCTTTTTTTCTCAAAAGCAGCCGCTCGAGGCCACGTGAATGGGTCCAGTCACCGCAGTGACAAAGCGGGACAGCGTGAGCACGCGGGCATCTTATCCAAAAAGCTGGAGCTGCAGAGAGAGGGAGAGAAGAGAGAGAGAGAGAGGGAGATTAGCCTCCTGCCCAGTGAGATGGAAAACATCGAGGCTCCCAGAGGAGCGGCTTCCTCCTCCTCCTCCTCTTTCTCCTAATCTTCGTCTTCCTCTTCCTCTTTAGGTGGCCTTTATCTGCGGAAAGTTCTCTCCCTCACGCGGCCATATGTTGCCCAGGCTCATGTGTGACAGCGGCGGGCGGGGGCGCGGGGATCGGATCATGGAGAATAGATGACACCATGGCGTGTGCCTACTGAAAAGGCCCTGACACCTGCATGCATATTCTCCATATCTGGCTCTTTCTTTCACACGCACGCTCAGGTAAACACACACACACACACACACAGAGACACACAAACAAAACATCCTTTCACTAACTGTTCGCCATTCATGTTTGTACACACACATGCTCCACACACACACATGCGTGCACACACCCACAAACACACACACATGCACACACACACACAGAGTAAGAGCAAACACATAATATGAAAGGATGGTTATCAGGGGACGGAGGGAAAAAGCCATTTGTTTGATTCTCTGCAGCCTCCTGCGAGGCTGCTACACTATCGGCTCCTGGTTTGAGACATGATCATTTAATTTGCCAAAATAAATTCAAATCAGGGAGATACGCTGTGATGAATGTGATCACACGTTTCAATCAATGAGCAATAGTGGCCACGGTTGGGGTCTGTCATTACACAGAAAAAAAAAACATATCTCAAATAAAATAAAAGACAAAATGCTCAAAAGAGCCAGAAAACCAAGAGAGGAAAGTTTGCAGTTCTTTTTTTGGCTGGTTGACAGGGAGGTAGGGGGTGGGAGAGGGGTGATGTGTAAGAGGGCGGTGGGTCTTTAATTTCCCAAGCAAACATGAGTGAACCGGCATAATTAATCTTTTGTTCCGGCGAGCAGAGGCCACATTCTTTTGAATATTAATTGGGACGCATATTAACATGTATATGAAAGGGCGTTCAAAGGTGAGGGGACAAGAGCAGTGAACAATATGGGTGTCATTATTGTGTGTATGTCAGAGTGTGTGTGTGTGCGGGTGTTTGTGTGTGTGTGTGAGTGAGTGTGACAGAAAGAATAGGACAGACATAGCAAGCATGTGTGTGTGTGTTTATCTGTGCTACAAACCAATTATGTTGTTCTTGAGAGCCATCACCCACACACACATTCAGTGACACTAGTTGTTTGTGTGTGTGTGTCATGTGATGCCCCTTATAACACCAAAAATACATCCATATAACCCATAGGTCAGATGAATATGGGTAGCCTACAGTAAAGAGTGATTTGACACATACTTTTTATGGGCTTGACAGAAATTTAGGAATTAACTGGGAAAACTTTCATTTTAAATGTGTGAAAGTAGGGATTTAAAGACTGTACTGTGGAGTTGAGTTTAGAGACCAACTATCAAATGCTACTGTTGCCATGCAACCTTGACGTAGGGGGCATGATGTGCTGGGGCTGTGTTAGCTTTTGTTTAGCAAAATCAATTCAACTTTTAGCAGGCAATGAGAATCAAACACCAAGCAAACAGTCACAAAAATTTCAAGGCAAAAAAGTCTGCCTCTCGGACTTCTTTGTGTTACTTATATGTCATGTTAACCCATATCTTCTTTGTGTTCGACGCATGTCATGTTAACCCATATAGGAGTTGACACAAGGTGAACATGTAGGCTAAGGTAATTTTGTTGTGGGGGGTGCAGTTTTAATACCTCTGCAGTAATGCTACTAAACCCAGATTGTGTGTTTGAGGAACCTGATTCTAGTGGCGAGGTGGCTGGGTGATCCCCGTGGGCTTATGGCAGGCCCAATGAATAGCCATCTCACTAGTGTTCTGTGCATGTTCTCTGTTACTGTTAACAGTGTGTTTCTAGCTGTAGATGGCATTCTCACATACAAGTTGATATTTTTTTCCTC
>JAGFZM010001380.1:44210-83297 GCA_017657215.1 Limnothrissa miodon | reverse complement strand
TCTCATATTCACTCACATAGCTGAGTTTGGACACGTCCTCCTCATGCAGAGCACACACAGCACATATCTTGCTGTATTGACAAGTGTCACAATCTCTAGTGGGTTGAATGGCCAGTCTTTGTTATTTCACAACGATTTTGGAGGAAAATATTTTAAACCTTTATCAACACAGCATTTATCTGGACACCTGTTTGTACAATGATTAATTTCAGACAGCCCCGTGGACGTACGGTTAAGAAATCAAACATTTCACAGATGTAAAATAAGCAAAGACCTTGAAAAGGAAACAAAGCAGATGTGTTGCAAAGGCAAGCACAGTGTAATATTAACTCAGTGAGCAAGCAAATGAGATCCTGATAGGCAGTTCAAATACACGTAGCGCTGGCCGTTGTTATTGTTTGTGTTGTGTTTAACATGTCCACAAGCAGGCTTGGCGTGAAAAGCCTTCAGGACTACTTGTGTCTTGTTAGCGGGTTCATCTTACGAATCCTTTCTGTGTGTGTGTGTGTGTGTGTGTCTGTCTGTCTGTGTGTGTGTGTGTGTGTGTGTAGGGCTATCATTGGCCGGCGGTTCTTCTTCCTCCAGGGAACTCTCTATCTGTACCGCTGTGTCACGATGTACTTCACCGTTCTCCCCCCCCCTGGCATCCACCTGAACTGTGCCCCTAAGGTATGTGCCACTATCTCTCCTGCTAATGTCCGCCATCAACAATGAACACTGATCATTCTCTCTTTGTCTTTCCTTTTTACTCACTCATAAAGCACCATTTTTGAAGGTTAGACATTTTTTTGACAGTGGCAATTTTCTACGTAGTGCCACCTTACTCTACATTTTAAACTGTGGGTCCTGTATACACACATCAAGTTGTGTTTATACATTTGTATTTTTTATTTTTGTTTTTTAAAGTCTCCTCAAATTGATATAATATTTCAAAAATGCTGGGCTCTGTGGATTCTGCTAAATATATGTAAGCACAGTAAAAACTGTGAAAAGTATCTACGTAAAAATACATGTAAACAAATTGTTGATTGGCTAATTGTTAATTGGCTTCCTGGTGCTGAGCTGGCCTAACAGGCCTAATTAAATATTCCTTCTCCAAATAAAAACTGTGGAGCTCAACAGAGAGAGTGTGGAGAGGGGTTTTTAACCTCTGCATCAGAAAAAAAAAACATGTTGGTTTGTATGATTACATTATTTTGGGGGCTCTTTTGCCTTTAATCAGATAGGATAGTGGAGAGAGTGACAGGAAATAATGGGAGATAGAGGTGGGGAAGGATTGGGAAATGATCAAGGATTCATGGCCAACTGGCCACAGCACCCTCATGATGACAGTATCTTGACAATGACGGGCCTCT
The DNA here is from genome assembly GCA_017657215.1 of Limnothrissa miodon. Classification (NCBI taxonomy): domain Eukaryota; kingdom Metazoa; phylum Chordata; class Actinopteri; order Clupeiformes; family Clupeidae; genus Limnothrissa; species Limnothrissa miodon. The sequence goes on along the minus strand of JAGFZM010001380.1, from coordinate 81,942 downwards.
GTTGTTTGATGGACAAGTACCTGCTCTTTGTCCAGACACCTGTGTCTTTCTGAAGTCTTTCTGGGTTTATGAGCTGTCCAACTAGAGAGGCTCTGTGGGAGTGCTCTAGGTGGAGCACTTGTTCTCTGTCCGATTGCAAAAAGTACACTGAAAAGTGCATAAATATGCTCGTGCTTAGGGGGGGGGGGGAAATGCCACGTGGACTCATACTGTGCACTAGCACTGTGCTTTCTAGATCTTTCTTGTTACACTTTTCCATCATTGAATCAGTTTTTTCTGTCCTTCCTTCATTGGTCTGTCTGTCTTCTCTGTATGTGTCTGTGTCTGACTTAATGCCTGTAAATAATATACACTTCTCAAAACAATAAAGGGACCACTAAAATAACACATTCTCTAGATCTGAATGAATGAATGAATGAATGAAATATTTTTATTCAATCCTTTATTCTTTACATAGTTGAATGTGCTGACAACAAAATCAGTTGATTGTCAATCGGTGTTGCTATTTAAGTGGACAGTTTGATTTTAACAGAAGTGTGCTTGACTTGGGAATTACATTGCGTTGTTTAGGTGTTCCCTTTATTTTTTTGAGCAGCTTATAATTGACTGTGCCTGTGTCTCCTCTTGTCTCCCCCAGCTGTATGGGGATGCCCAGGGGAAGGTGTACCGAATGCTCCAGATGGTATCTGGAGGAGGCTTGTCCATCACGGGCTCCCACATTTTGTGCGGCGACTATCTCTACAGCGGCCACACGGTCATGCTCACCCTCACCTTCCTATTCATCAGGGAATGTAAGTGGAGGTGTCCGTTTCAATGTGTGCTTTGGCTTTGGATGCCTATCTATGGTGTCTGCTGTATGCAGTCCTGGGTGTGTAAATGAGGAGTTTGAAACAATATCTGCGTTTCCATTCGACTCATTTGCATTTTGTATTCGGTTAATGTTAGCGTAGACATTAGTTTAATGAAATGCTGTTTTCTGCAGCTATGGGATCAAAGCGTAATGTCACCTGGAACTAATGTCAGTTAACATTAAACTAATAAAATAACATTAGTAGACAAATTAAAAAACAATCTGCAGCTACGCAAGTGTAATGTCACCAGATGTGTGCTAAATAATAACATAATTAAACTTTCATTTAACTTTTCATCTAGGGGTTCTTAACCTTTTACACCTTGAGGCCCAACATTTCCAGGACAACCTTACTCGGGGCCCAACACATTTTTATAATGTATATTTTGATCATCGTGCTTTGTATTAAAGTATCATTCGTCATTTATAATGCAAATAATTACATTTTACTCCTCACAAAGCAATTTTCCGTTTTTTTGTAAACCTTCCCAAAAGAGGACAATGAACAGAGTAATTTAAACAACTATGCTCAAGCTGGATTTATACTTCTGCGTCGTAGCAACGCAGTAACTCTGCGTCGCCTTCAGAGCACCTCCCCAAAATTGTAACTACATGTCAAAGCAACGCAGACAAAGTACACATACAACACATACTTCAAGAGTTCTGACTGGTTCGCTTTACATCTGGAGACGGTGTCTAAAATTTGGATATAATTTCCAAGAGAATTCTGGATTTAAGCCAAATATCTTCTAATACTTTCACATTTGTATTTGTTTACATGTTTGTGCAAACAGTATTTTATAGGTTCGTAGTTTTCCTTCTGCTGCTACTCCGATTCTTTTAACAATTACTTTATTTATCCACACAGCTTTAGTTATGCAACTGCTGTATGGCAACGACACTCCAACAGAGCAAAGAGTTCCAGAAACATTCCAAGAACACCCCAACGCCCCTTTGTGTTGTAGCGGTGAATTGCCACAGAAGTATATTTCCAGCTTGAGCGGCTAAAAATCCAACACAATCAATCTTCTTCTGTTTATTGAATAACTGACTAGCGTTTTACTGCCCCGTGCGGCCAGACAGGGCACTGTGGCCTTCACAGCCCAAAGTTAGAAACCTGAAATTTGCTCACGGCCCAATGTTGGGCCACGGCCCATTGTTTAAATATGGCAGATCTAGTGTACGTTGATGGTATTATTACTGTTTTGCATCAAGTTAATCCACTTCCTCGAGGGAATCAAACTGTATATTTGCTTTAGGGGATTGATGCAAATTTTCAGGTGTTACCAACTAACAATTTCTTATTCACATAACATGAATGTGCTTAATCAAGTTTAATGAAAACCTGACTATTGTCAGTCAAGCATCTTGGAACACAGAGAGAAATTTTATCAATCAAATTTTGACTGAACAATCAACAACCCTTCACTACAATTGTAGACTCTGCGTTTAAACACCAATTTGAGTCATTTGTACCCCAAACTCTTGTCAATTCTATTGTTGGTTTAATTGAAGAATTCATTTTTATACTGACTTGTGATGTCCTGTTTACAGATTCTCCACGCTCCATGTGGTGGTACATTTATCAGTTCGTCTGCTGGTTGCTGAGCGCAGTGGGTGTGGTTTGCATCCTGTTGGCCCATGACCACTACACTGTTGATGTGTTGGTGGCTTACTTCATTACTACTAGGATATTCTACTGGTATCACACAATGGCCAACAACAAGGTATGACATAGATACACTTGTGGCGATATACGATATACCGTATTTTCATGCATATAACGCGCGCACTATACGCGTTTTTGCAAACCATGCACTACCCCTATTTATCCCAAACCAAATAAAGCTATGGATTTGTGGCACACTTTCTCTGCCATTCTCTTACTGACAACCCTCAGTCCAAAGACACACTCAGACTCAAATGCATATAACAATATTTAGTCCCTAATTCTCTCTGGTCATTTCCCTCCAGGCCATGCGGGGTTCACCGCATAACTATCTGAGCAACACGTGGTGGAACCCAGTCTTCAACTTCCTGGAACACAATGTGCATGGTCTGGTCCCCTGCACGTTTGCCTGGCCCATCCCCATCCCTACTTCCTGGTTTAAGAACCCTTGCCAGAGGTACTCAGTGGTACAGAGTACACAGGAGGAGTAGACACTGCCAGCTGTGTGAATACACAGAGAAAAAGACACACATACACACGGACAAATTTGCACTTTTGTTAGCCACTTTGCTACTTTTGCTTATGAAGACAAATTAAGACAAAGTGTTAAACTGAAAATGTAGGGACTAAGAAACAAAAAAAAGTTACTGGAAAAAGGACCTATTTTCTTTGAAAGGACTGACTGAGCAGCTTTTAAAGCCTGCCACAGGAATCCACAGTGATCATTTTTACTTTACATGTTGTGGACGATGCAAGAGCACTGCTTCTCCTGCCTCTACACGCACACGATGCACACTCTATACTATACACTCAGACGTCAACACACTACACACGGAAACGCCTGCATATACTGTAAACTAGCGTTTATGTATGTACACACACACACACACACACACACAGAGGCGATTGTGAACTTTGCCTCATATTAAACTTAAAACATTGTGCCTTTGGACTGCAATCATTTTCAGCCCACTGCCTGATAAAGCAGCCTTTCATGTCACTACACAACAACAATGATGACCTCAGAATGTTGGCCACATGGTTCATGACAAGTTTACTATTTTTTTCATGTGTTTATTTTGACTGGAGTGTTTTGTACAAGGTTACAATTAAGTTATAATTGTTTCATATTTGCTTTAATAATTAAAGTACTATTTTTGTGACGACTTGCATCTCCTGATGCATCAAGAGTATTGATTAAACAAGAGTATGCATCTACAGCTACCTCTAACACTTATTTGTTTTCAATAATCAGAAGTTGCATGAAATGGCAAAGAAATCAGTTACCAGGCAGATTGATTAATACTTTTATTATCCTTATGGAATTTGAAGGCTTTCACAACGTGCCATACACATGATCTACGTACATGATAAAAAAAAAACATCCTATATGTGTGACGTATAGGGTTGTGCTGTAATGTCTGGTGGGGAGGTAGTTGACAATGTACTGGATAATGCCATGTTAACAAACATGTCTGTGCAAGGACACGTTCAATGCGATATACCACATATACCTCATATTGTATGTAGTAGAACTTGGGCAGAATAGATACTACATACATTTTATTGTTAATATTATAAATATTATTATTATTAATAATGTAACAGTAATATAAAATGCATTTAAAAGCACTATAAACCTTCAAGAGAGGAGAGCAAGAGCTTAGTCTAGTCAGCAAAGGTTTCCTCATGCATTAGGTTCAATCCACACACAAGGCGAAAAGATGCCCAACTTTGCATTTCAGGCATAAATGCTGCAGGACAAATGTAAAACAACCCGTGCAGTGTGCCAAGTGTGGTCCCATGGCTTCTATTCAAATGATGCACTCCGAATGATCCGACAAACGCGAGCGGCTCTGGGGCCAGATGAAGTGCAAATTATGATGTAGACTGTAGGACAAATAAGGGATTTGATTGGCCCGGTGTCAGTTCACATGTCTTTGCCCCCATAGGCCCCTGGAGCTGTCAAAGAGCTGTGTCAGATGACCTGTACGGTGCAAGGTGTATTATGGGTAAAACACATTTTGTGTGCCATTAAAAGTGTTTTTTGATATAAACTTTTTTTTAAAAAACAGTGAATTCTTTATTGTTACACCTTAAGGTTGCCCTGTGTAAAACATTCAGTCCATGTAAAAAGTGACACCATAACAACCATCTGCCATTTTCGAATGACCTGTACGGTGCAAGGTGTATTATGGGTAAAACACATTTTGTTTGCTATTTTAAGTATTTTTTTGATATAAACTTTTATAAATGATTGTGTTTTTTGATGTAAACTTTTTTAAATTATCATGCAGAACACTAAATTCTTTATTGTTACACCTCAAGGCTGCCCTGTGTAAAACATTCAGTCCATGTAAAAAGTGGCACCATAACACACCGTCTGCCGTTTTCCGATGCCCTTTGCGTTCTGTTGGCAAATGTTTTTTAGTGTAATTTTAGTATAGTTTTGTTAATATAGCAGAAATGTCATCTAGCGTCTTTTGTAATAGTGTATTATTTACCTTTTAATAAGACCTTATGGTTATATCTCTGGAAATGGATGTCCTCATTAAATAGTTTTGTTAATATAGTAGGAATGTCTACTAGTGTGTTTTATAATTGTGTATTATTGACCTTTTAACAAGGCCTTATGGTTATATCTCTGGAAATGGATGTCCTCATTAATATAGTTTTGTTAATATAGTAGAAATGTCTACTAGTGTTTTGTAATAGTGTATTATTGACCTTTTAATAAGGCCTTATGGTTAAATGTTGGGAGAAATAGACCAAGTGCTCCATCTGCTGGTTACTACAGACACTGCGTTTATTAAATACGCAGCTCAGCTTTTGTGGGACTGGTAACAGTCATAAAAGTGTCCTTAAATATGTTAACAAGAGATCCTGTAACATTTGGAATGCACTTTTGTTTGGTATGTATTGTATGGTTATATCTCTGAAGATGGATGTCATCATTTTTACTGTAAACGTTTTTTTTTTTTTTTTTATTCAAATAATCACCTAAATAAAACCTATATTTATTTACTGAATGACAGACAAACAACAACGCACTCATAATGTTGATAGAAGAACTATTTACTGATATAATTATAAGTAAAACACAAAACTATTTACAGTACTATTTACATAAAATTATGTACAGTACTATTTACACAGCCTGTGACTGACCCAAAAGGCTGTCAACCGCCTTTCGAAAGTCCTCAAAGGTCTCAAATGTCTGCCCTTCGAAGTCCTTCGATGGGGAAGACTTTGTAAGTTCACAGTAAGTTTTTTTTCTGTGTTTTCTGTGGCCTTGTGTGGGCTGGCCGCAGAGGGCACAGGTGTACGCCTTCATCTGCCGTGGCGGTCCAGACCCCGCCCCACGCTCGTCTTTTCTTCTCTTGTAGACCGTCGATCTAGAAAGAGGCTGAGACGTGGACGCCTGTGACGACGAGGACGAGGCAGCAGCACCAGATGGCGTGGGCACGGTGGTCAAGGTGAGTAGCACTGATTCTCCCTGACTGGACTGGGTAGCCTGGAGACTGGTTTGGCTCATTGGTTTAGGAAGGATGGGGCGGGGGACGGGGCGGGGGACGGGGCGGTGGACTCTGGTTTTGAGCAGCCGTGTTCCAGCCAAAGATGGTGTGACCTCATATTCCACCTGAGGTCGGCTGGTGTGGGGCCTCTCCACGGGCAACTCTGGCGCAGGGGCTCGAGTGGCGTCGGCGTCGTCATCATCATCATCATCATCAGCTGCGGTGGCGGCTATGTTCTGGTGGCGACGGAGGATATCCAACCCCTGGTCCGTGACGTTCCTCGCAGACAAGGCCTCTTGTCTGCGGATGAACTCCGAAACACACTTGGTGATCACCTTTAGGATTGGAATCCCCAGCTTGCTGAGCTCGGGGTCATCGACAGTCACCCTCTGTTGCACCCGCTGGTACATGGAGGTGATGTGGTGTTTCTGCGGTGACCCCCTAGCCTTGCCTCCGCAGTCGGGATGCAGCCAGAGCTGCTTAATGATGCAATACATTAGCCTGTTCTTCCTTGAATCCAGCAGATATGCGGCCGAGTACCTCTTGCTGAACTTCAGCTTCTGTACCAACGCCGACTCTGCTGGATCGCCACTGGTGCGGCTGAAGAGGGCGTTTCCCCAGCGCGCAGAGTAGAGGGAGTAGAACTGCTGGATGCTTTGGTCGTGGAGGTCCAGCTTGTTCCAGGCAGCGATGACTCTCTGCCTGGTGGAGTTGGTGATGGCGAGCTTCCCCTCCTCCAAGGCAATGCCGACCAGGACACGGCTCAGCTCTTCGACGTGCTCGTACCCCGGCAGATGGTTGGGTCCGCACACATCCTCCACACAGGGGTCGAGCTCGGCAGCCACGGCCTGGTCGGTGAGGGAGATGTTCTTCCTAAGGGGTGTAAGTGCGTCACCACCACCACCCTCGCCGTCAGAGGTGTAGCCTGCATCGACCTCCTCCTCCACCTCCTCCGCATCCACTGGGGATTCCTCCTCGTCGTCATCTCCCTCGCCCTCTGCCTCCTGGAGCGCCTCACGGGCCTGACAGTAGTGGTCAGGGGCGCTGAATGGCTCGGCGGATTGAGCAAACAGGTACTCCAGTCTTATCCGCTCGTCACCGGCTGGAACAGGAGGCCTGTAGTTCACCTCCTCCACCTCCCCAAACAGCTCCTGACACCGCTGGTTCAGGTGGTGGACAAGAGGAGTCAGGTACACCATGTGCCTCCTTCCCTTTTGCCCTCTGATGCTCGCCGACTCCCTGTCCGAGTTCCAGCGTCCGATGCCGGCGAGGAGGTACACCTGGAAGGGTACGGCAGCACAGTGGGGGCCCGGGATCATGCTGGGCAAGAAGGAGTGGAAGCCCTCCAGGCTGTTGCTCCCTCTCCAGGGCCCCGACGGTTATCCTCCTGACGTAGTGGCTCAGGTCGTGCTTGGTGATGTGCGTCTCCACGAGCTCCACGTCTGTCAGGGAGGCGTACCTGGTGGGGTGCCCCGCACGAATAGCGCGCAGGAGAAGCGCCATGTCGTCCTTGTTGTAGGCAAAGACCGCAGCGGACAGCGCCGACTTGAAGAGGCATCCCTCCCTCTGCCCATCCGCTGAACAGCTGTTCCACGGAGGAAACGCCCAGGACACGGCAGCAGCCACGGTCCACGTACATCAGATCAGGCACCGCCTCTCCTGCCCTCTCGTACCGCGCCATGAGCCTCTCAGCCATCTGCCTCATCTTCTCCAACGACTCCTCGCAGGTCAGGACCGAGATGAGGATCTGCCCCCGCTCGTTGGCCACGTTCGTGCACCACTCGGCAGTGCCTTTGCCGTCACCCGACAACTTTTTGCAGATCTGATAATAAACAAATAAAGTAATGTGTAGATGTGCCATGTTTGTTGTACATTTTTGGATGATTCGTAAGAAAAAGAAATGTGTAAATAATAAAAAAAAAACCCTTCTTGTGACCCTCCAGCACCTGCCTCCACACCTTCGTCATTGTGTTCCCCTCGGTGCGGTCCCTAAGGAGGCGGATGACTGCCTTGTCCACACCACGCCTGAAATTAGAACACATTGGCAGTCAATCTTGAATGTGTTATTGTGCAGTCAATAAAGAAATGCAAATGACTTGTGCTGAATTATGCTCACCGTAACGTTAAGACCGCTGGAAATACGGCTCTGTGCGCTGGGGTGAGCAGCCGCAAGATGCCCTCCTCCCACGACAGGAACCGGCCGATGGCGTGCTCCTCGGAGTCTTTGGCGGCTTTCCGGCAGGTGTTGCAGGCCAGAACCTCCGTCAGCATGGAGTACCAGCCCCCGACGTCACAGATCTGGCGGACGGTCTTCGAATACCCGCACCTGTAGAGGAACGCGTTGCTCTTGTCCCTCGCGGGACACTCAGGCCTGGGGCAGCGAAGACTGTACCGCCACACCCCCACCGGTCTCCAAAAAATCACGCGGCTTCTGAAAAAGACGTCCGCCGATGGTACTCTCCCCCCTACCACGCCAGGAGTCTCGGGTGGGTGGAACCACATGTGGTCGTCCTTGAGGAGTGAGGACCCTCCTCCATGTCGTTCTCCCGTGCTTGTCTTTGTAAGACATAGGCTTTTGGAAGAGCCCCCGCTCCTCATCCTCTCTCAGCCACTGCAGATCCTGTGTGGGCAGACCGTGGATAGCACACTCCCACATCTTGTGTCATCCCTCATATTTCATCTGAAATTACAGAAAACAAACGTCAAAAGTCAAAACCCACATTAAAGAGTACAAACTAAAAATAACGAATAATGTTCTGTCTTGTTTTTGTGAGTTTCCAGCATTACTTCAGAGAGTGCAGCCTCTCCTTCAGCTGCAGCTGGTGGGGTGGCCTGACATGGCTGAGGTGGCGCGGATGACGTGGGAACCTTGAAATGACCAGTGTGTTAGTATTCACATTTACTTATTAATAGACTCTGCCTTTGATTTATAACTGTTACCCTTTCACAGAGAGTACGGAGAGACAGAGGTGACACAGTTGCGTTAGCTCTTCTCCTGTCCATCCCCTTCTCTGTGTCTTACTTACTTACTGCATGTACGAGGCCCACCCTTAACTGAAATACATTCATTTAGCTCCATGATGCCACATGACCTTACCACTACTGGTGACAGGGTGGTGTCTGTGTGTGGCTTCTGGGAAGTGTCTGCCTGCCTGGATACCTCCTCTGCTCCGTTGTCTCTTTCCCTAGCATCCTCTGACAACATCACAGACTTTTGTTGACACCTGTTTTATGTAAACTTATTTCATACAGGTACATGATTTGTGTAGTAGTGACATTAACTCAAGACTTTATGGGAAAGTACAGCCTGAAATAGTCCCTTTCAGCCGCAACTGTTGATAGATATGGTTAAGATATTGTTAATATGAGAAACACAAATACCTTGTCTTTCAAAAGTGGCCAGAGCATCCACCAGCAGAGCATCATCATCATCATCATCTGATGCCATGGAGGAGGCGGGGACAGAGGCAGACACAGCAGCTGGAGCAGATGTTGGCTTGGAGGTGGTGGCGGAGGCTTTGGCAGAGCCCTTGCCCTTGGAGGTGGTGGCGGATGCTTTGGAGGAGCCCTTGCCCGTGGAGGTGGTGGTGGTGGTGGCGGAGGCTTTGGAAGAGCCCTTGCCCTTGCCCTTGGAGGTGGTGGCCTTGAAGGAGCCCTTGCCCTTGGAGGTGGTGGTGGCGGCGGAGGCTGTAGATGAGCCCTTGCCCTTGGAAGTGGAGGTGGCTGTGGTGGCGGCGGAGGCTATAGAAGAGCCCTTGCCTTTGGAGGTGGCGGCGGAGGCTTTGGAGGAGTCCTTGGAGGTGGCGGCGGAGGCTTTGGCAGCTGAGGTGGACACAGCCGCGGGGGCCTTGAAAGCTGGAGGGGCCGCGGTGGTGGAGGTGGACGATGCAGCAGCAGAGGAGGCCTTGGGGGCGCTTGAAGTGGCAGCCGTATCCTGTTGAGATTTCTGTAATATACAATTGAATTCAAGCTTTGAAGTTTATATTGGTAATGCACCGTACTTTTTTTTTTTATTATTACAAACAGGGCCTTAACTTACCTCCTTGTCAAGGATGTACTGCCTGAACCTCTTCGAAGACTTTGTGGCGATGTCCTCCTCCTTCATGGCCAGCCACTGCTTCACAGATGTGTACGCGTCCAGAGCCATCCACCGCTCGTGGTCACTGCCAGCTTGGGGGTCGGCGTGCAGGCGTTTGTGCAGACTGAACCACTTCCACATGGACCACAAGGACCTAAAGCGGCCCTGTCCATAAATTGCCCTGTCCACATTCACCTCCAGGTGGCAGGAAATGGCAGGGAACAGCTGCACATACTTATAGAGATGATCTTTCACCCACTGGTCGTTAATGGGCCCCCTCTCAGGATGGCGGCTCTCCATGATATGGCGATCAAGGACACTAAAGCATTAAACAAAAGTGTTATTTTGTGGAATACACAGCCTGTAATAGTAATACACACACTGTAATAGTAATGACATACTTACTATTTAATGTACCCCAAATCATTTTCTGCCAGCCATCTGAAACTCTTCCCGTTGTACTTCCCAAAAGTCAGTACCAGCTGGCCCAGACGCGTCTATTTTTTTTCCAACCCAGTTCAGATCCACTTCCGTGTGACGCAATGGCCGTTCGCATGGAAACGAAATGGAATCATATGGTCGTCGCTCACTGAAAACTGTTCACCAAACTGTTGCCTACATCCAGCGCCACTACAAGTACCGGTAAGTAACGTTTTCAGTACACGTTTCTGTCTTAGCATGATAGTGCATTATGTCTTACTGTTTGACTAGAGCTACAACGATTTTCATCATCAATTAGGTCAGACAGTGCATGCCTTTTTGCATATAGGCTAACTATGAATAGCTGTAACTTTGGAATTATAAATGCATTTATTTAACAACTCTTGTCATTTTTTGTCATACACAGTGCATAAACTAAAGCCGTATAATACATGTGAGTAGACAAAGCAAGATCTGTCCTACATAAGCTAGATCTAATCTCCTTGACCTCATAAACTATTCAGAATTACCATGTCATACAGTAGATAGGAATGAAGCACTGAGATACATCATAGGCTGCCTATTGTAAATTCATTTTACTGAGATACATTTTATTTATTATTATTTTTTTTATCAAACACATTGCAGGAGGAGATACAGGCAGACGTGTTTAGTGTTTCTTTCGGTGTGTTGAATTTGAGGCTACAGACTTGCTGATCAAATGCTGTTTAGGTCTTCCAGCAGAATGGCGCCTTCTTGAGCCTGTCCCACCTTTCCTTCTAGCAACTGCAGTCGGTTGGCAGCCAATCATTGGGCCTTGGCGCCTGGCAGCTCTTTTTAGTGTGGCTGCTCTCCTGCTAGCAAGAGTGGAAACTTTGCCAAAATTATGCAGAGCTGATAATAGTTTTGATGGATTGCCTTCCAGGTGGTGATACTGCTTGGCCATCGCCATCAGCCCTGATGCAAATAGAGGGTCCTGTCTCTTGCTACTAAGCCCTTCAAGCATCTGCTCCACAAGAGAGACATCTCCTGCCTGTGTCACCACTACAATGGTAAAGGAATATTTAATTAATGATGATATAGTAAAAAGAAATAGCTTTGGTCCTCTGCAAAATCTTGTCCTTGAGGACTCTCATTGCTGCCTCCACAAAGTTATTGGTGTTATGCCCTCTCGTCAGGAGACTGCCCCGGTAGCTGAGAGCCCAGCACTCCTTCCTGCTGTACAGCCTGTTCAGGTATGTTAGATATTTTACTCTATTCTCAGAGTGATGCTTGAAATGTTTCCAATACTGCTTGTGGCCATTGACTGAGAAAGTTTGGCAGCCAGTTGAATGGGTGCTGAGGCCCAGTTTGTCAAGTTTGCAGATGAGTTGTTGTGGTATTATGGTGTTAAATGCTGGTAACCACCACTTCCAACAAAAGTCCACTTCCAACAAAAGAACGTTTCATGAGGTTTCATTCAGTATGTGGTTCAGTGGACCAGAGACGTGCCAAATTTCCTCAAGTAGCATTGCATGGACCAGATTTAGGAGTGATGAATAGGTCTGAAACAACAGTTTACTTTAGCATACCTTTAACCTGCCATGTTTTGAAGAAGTTCTGGCTAAAACCTTTTTTTTTCGATGTACAAAATAGGTCAAATATGTTTTGCGTACATCCAAACGTCTAGACTCTCACTCAGCCTGCTTGGTCCCCTTTTCTCCAACCATGGAGGTTGAATGGGACAGTGCTGCACTTTCATAATAATAATAACAATAATAATCTGCCATCCTCCCCTCTCCACCCCTCCAACTTCGACCAATCACGTTGCGTGCTACATTCCTATCGACAACGATCATTGAAAAACTACTTCCTCGTTTGGGGCTGACGTACTCACGTGACAGCACTATGTTGTCACGTGACAGCACGGAGGCGGAAGACGTCAACCATAGCATACACGTTGGTATGGGACGCGCAGTTGTCGTTTTCCGTGGGTCATGCGTGTGAGTTTTTATCATTTTATTTCGTTTTATAGTTTTAATGTCAATCTTAGTTCTAAAATGAGCCATCGGTGTACAATCTACAAAAGTAGGACCCAGTGTTACGGACAAAGCCACGGCATCAGTTTGTGCTAAGAAGAGGGATTAGAAGACTAACAACAGGTAATAAACAGTAGGCTACATTTAAACTGGGCTTTTTCATGGTTATTCTATAGGGAGCCGAAGTCCTACGCCCATCTACTTACGCAGCATGGGACCTTAAGAAAATTGGCGTTAGCTATTGCTTTGATGTTTGACTTGGAGGAAAATGTTCATCTATCAGAAACAAGAACTACGAGTCTCTCCACCGGTACCTTCTCCATTTTTTGTTGTTGTCATGGGAAACCACAGGTCTCATTAAAACGCTTGTGATTGGTCAGCTGTAAAAAAAGACAGCTTGACTTAAGGCGTTTATCCGCCAGAAATTTAACATTTCTCAACTTCGAGCTGCAGAAAAAAGACGGTTGCGGTCGCGTTTTAAAAGAAGCCGGCAACTTTTTTGAAAACACGGTCTACTCCATAGGTTATAATGTAAAACAGACGCCGGCAGCTCAGAAAAAGACGGTAAGTGTGAACGTACCCTAAGATGTCAAAAAATATGAATGACAATAAAAGCTATTTTCCGATCCCGTTTGAAATGTGCTATGGATGTCACATATAGTGTCTGTGAATTTTAAAGATACACATTGACGTTGAGACATCACTTAATTTCGAACTGCAGCAAAGTTACTTCAGGTTTTGTGTTAGACCCAGGCGGCAACATTTCATGTCAGACATTAAAGCCAAAAATGAACGTTCTAAAGTTGCAATACCACAGTCATCCGCTGGGGGCTGGCTGCAAAAGGGAGTAAATTCCCATAGACCCCCATGTTAAAAGTCAATTTTCACAGTAAAAATAAACATACTTACAGCCTGGTTCAAAAAACAGTTTTAATGCATTTCGATCATTTTTGAGTCCATGACAACTGTGAGGGGGGTGAATTATTTTTAAATTCATTAGCTTAGTGCACAGATTAGTTTTATTTTTAGACAAATTGAGGGATGATTGACAGCTGTCAAGGACCAATCAGAGCCGGTTTCTAAAGTTTGAGGTTGTTAACGGGGCTATCGGCGCCCATTCAAACCTGAACTTCAAGATCATCATTACGTTAATATTTCAGTGAATTTTGTACGTGTCTTCTCCTGTTGGTAACCGACCATCCAAGAAGGCTTCACATTTTATCCGGTAAGTGACATTTCAGTCTTACCTGTCACTGTTAAAAAATATGTAGCATCACTGCATATGTAGCATGTAACGTTAGTTAGCATGCTATGTCCAGGTCTTAAAATCATACATCAAACATACCTGAAGTGAACCCAGCACGTTGATATCTGCCTCACAGTTGTTTATTTCGATAACTTTAGGAAGATTAAGGTGGTATTACCTTTGCGGACTAAACGTTAAATATTTTCGTGAAAAACCTAGACCACCCAGAGACGTTTTAATAGGAGGCGTAGCATCCCTTTGACTAACAACAGTAAAGCGAACGTTAGCTATAACTTTCCTGATGGAGAGTGTAATGTGTTAATAAAACGTTAACAAACGCTCTCTTGTAACGTTAAAACCAAAGATTGCAGTCTACGGTTTATCTGACACTTATTTTAAAATGAGACGGAATTGATTGACCAAATTCCGTTCCATCTTTAACGTTAACGTTATGTGGAATTGAAGGTTGTGAAATCCACGCCATCAGTCGGGTCATAACTCTGCCTTGCTAAACTTGTCAGAAATTAACGTTATAAGAAGCCCATAGCTGAGCCGTCGGTCATTGACGTTCATTGATTATGAAGGCATAGGCTTTATTTGCCTTTCGATTATTCGGAAGGTAATTAATGTGGATTAAAATGTCATCTCTGCAGTGAAGAAATAGCATTGTGTTGCTGAATTGCATAGTTATTTTGATGGGACAGCTGTGCACTGAAAAAAAAAATTACTTGTGGAGAAAATCAGACACTGGTCTGTTTTTCTTGTAAGTTAAGATGAACTGGAAAAGTGCCCTTGTTTGTGGTTGTAGTTATTGGTCAGAATTACACTTTATCGTGTAGAATAAAGTGTACCTCTATTAAAGGGTACGAAGTGTTACACACACACTTGTCAATAAAACATTTGCATGGTAATTGACAGCTTTGCCAAACACACTTGGATAAACAGCTGGTTGTCTATTGTAATTGCTTTTTTTTTAAATTGTAATTTCATGTTGGATTGTTAGACAGATTGTTCCAACATTTTAAACAAACATTACTTTTCTTTTCCTGACCCAAACAGGCTGGACCCCATGGACAAGACACTACACTACTGCGCAGGCAGCTTTTTGGAAGATACTGATCTTTGTTTCCTCCAAAGAAACCATTTAATGTATCTAACTGCCTGTTCTAAAAACATGCTCTCCCCCTTATACTGTATACATTTCTGGTCTAACTAGTGGAAACTGCAGAGCATCCGCAGGCCAGATGAGAGAATGCTGAAATGAAATTGAACCAGTTGACTCAACGCCCTGTCTGACATTACCCAGAGACTCCAAGATGGCCTCTCAAACTGCAAAAAACAAAACACATTTTCTTGACTTCATACTTCTTCATTTTATCATATTTCTTTTCACATATTTCTTTAAAGTGTCTTACTCATATGGTTTTTAATTTTGGATGGCATGTTCTGTAATTCAAGCTAAAAATATATGGAATTTCTGGTTCATTAAGTTTGTAATTAATAAAATAATTTCCACAATAAAAATGTAATTTCCATATATTTCAGGTGTGTGTTGAGTAAACGATTCCAACTTATGTTTCAACTTTTTATTAGGAAATCTGTTAAAGGTCTAGTGACAGTTCCAGGTGTAAAGTTACATGTTCACTCTTCAGGTTTCAAATCTTAATTTAAGGCCACACCAATAAAATAATTTGGTTCTCGGATTCGCCGCTTGAAAAAAATGCAAAATGAAATAAAAATAAAATTGAATTCGAACTCACACGAATATAAAAAACACCGTGGCTAATAGCTATAACACTGAAAAAAAACCATTGCCGCGTTCACGTGACGTCGAAAACCAATCAAATCGCGCCTTTCACTTCAGAGCGCAAGAGGAAAGATGCCGGTGGATCCTGCTGGGCCAGTGTTTGCAATTATTAGAATATTTGATCAGAAGAGAAAAACATTTGACACGTGCATTGACATTAAAGAGGATGAGAACTTTGCGCAGTTGTAGGCTACTCACGGTGCCGATAGCAGTATGCTTGTGCAACTCTGTGGAGGTGAGTTTGATATTTAATTGATTGAGAAGCGAAAAAAACCCATTCAAAGTGTTTCGCCATCAAAATCAATAAATAAATTAATAGCAAATAGTATGTGTCTACACACTCACATCCTCGCGCGCACACACACGCTTCTCTTTCTCATGCAAAAAAACCCGTCACTTTTCTAGATTCACGTGACTGCACGTTGATGAATATCCATCTCCGTTGCGCTGATCACGGAGTTTAGTCACTATCTAATTGCTATCTGGTGAATCAATGCGATTTTGACGTTCTAATGCCCTGTGACAAAATGAGTTTGAACGTAGGCTACAGCAACCTAGACTTACTTGGTCACAGCCAGCTGCTTAGATTCACAAACTTTTAAATAAATGACAAACCGTCAAACCTAACTGACAGAATTATGAATTTGTACATTGCCTAAAACCTGCATGACAAAAAGTGTGCTGTGAGGTGTGAAAGTTAAGTTTATAAATTAGGCCACATCTATTTTCCTAAACACATGAGTAAATGTCTTCAATGAACATTAACTGTGAATGTGCTAATTCAGAACATTTTATTTTTATTTTTATTTCGCTCGCTCGCTCCATATTTTTCCAGGAAAAATCCGAGAACCAACTAATTTTATTGGTGTGGCCTAACAGAGTAACATGCATCAAAGATCTCTTAACCTTAAGATGGAATTGCCTCAGTGCTTATCTTATCAAGTCTTGTGGTTTGATTAAAGTAATTCCATATACAGACCTGTGCCTTTTTCTAGGGCAAGTGGGTCTAGCCAACTGTGCATAGCTGCTACACAAAAAGTCAACACCAGTGTTTGAAAGTTGCATCCAAAACATGAAGTTTGTGATGAAAGGAAAGTATGCTGTCTCTTGGTCTTCATTTTCTGCTCCAACCTAGAACATTGACAAACTTTTCATCCAACAGCGACCATCTTCACACAATGGGAACTGTAAAAAATGTTTTGATATATTATACAGTATAATCTAATTTAGTTCTGTCGTACAACACTTAGAAAGCTCAGTAGCTACAACATTCAGCATGTTACAAGTAAGGTGCGTAAAGCAATAATAAAATAAGTAATAAATAAAGTAATAATAAAATAAGTAATAAATAAAATAAAATAAGTAATAAATAAAGTAATAGTAAAATAAGTAATAAATAAAATAATATTTGACTGAAATTAAAATGTTTTGCTGATGAGCCTTTTACAACCACCTCGTAATGTTGACCGGTGTTATGTCATATTTTCGTCCTTGCACCTGTGATATTTCAGCTATCCAAGCTTCACAAGATAGCATGCATAGCCCAACCAAAAATGAGAACGTACACTTTCATTTAGTCCTCAATGTATGCCTACTAAACGAGATTACTTTACAGTCGATAACGTCCAGTTCAGCTTCACACATCAAAGATGAGGAGGGCTGGTATGGGGGGAGAGATGAGTTGGTGTCTATAGCTAACTTGCGCTAGCGCCCGTCAGTTTAGCATTACTAAAACAATTCACGGCTGTGCTTGAAGAAGTCTGTTCTCAAGGCCTACTTATCGGTGATTCATATCGGACTTATAAGAATAGTAACGTACAACATGTTTAAAGAAGCTAAGCAATTTTACTAAATAATTTTCACTCACCAGCAATTCTTTTTTCATTCAGCATCGATTCACTTCACTTAGGAAAAGATGCTCCAGTCCCGAAACGATGCCTCAGCGTTCTCAGGGTAGCACCGACTCCACCTGTTTATCCTTAATTGGACGGACCCGGCGTAGGCGGGTTTAGAACGTTGACTTAACCGTCCAAGATGGCAGCGCCCATAACCCCCGATTTTGGCTTCATTCACTGTTAAGGAATTCTATGGGTGACGTCACAGATGCTTTGTCCAGTTATTATATACAGTCTATGGTTAGACCAAGTAGCAGACTACAGCGCTTGTCTCTTAACATTTACGTCATCATAGTAGTCTAACATTAGCCTGTTTAACCAGTCTGGAAATCGGAAAGAGCAACCAGCATTGGCGTTGTGGTAACACTTTAATAACGTTAAGACATATTGACATTTTGATGGGGAAACGAACGGTGATGGACGTGTCTAGCTGCCGCGTGGTGTGGTCGCGGGATATGCTACTTGACACTGCTCCTTTCAGGCGGAGCTAGCGCTCAGTTACAGGACAGACAGGCCACGGGGAGATGTGTTGTGTACTGTGCGTTCACCATGGAGGTATTAGTCCCGCCCCATTCATTTCAATGAGAAATGCTAGGCTAATTTAAAATGGAGTTTCGTGAAGCCTATTTCCGGCACCATTTTATAATGCATTACCAGAGAATTTTCAATATGGGAAGAATGTTCACTCTCAGAATCCCTCCGGGTGGTACTGCAACGAGAAGGAGCTCCCGGGCAAGTGAAGAATGAATGGGTGGCAATGGAGCTGCACCCCCCAATACCTTCTCTTTATATAATTTTTTTTCTCCTAAAATTGCATTAATGCAGGCGATGCAGGATAACTTGACTTGACAATTAGTTGACCAATTCAATTTTTAATATGTGTTGTTATTCCTAAAAACCCTTTTAAAGTTTACATGTCACGTGACACAAAAGCGACCCACTTTACAGCAATCGCTATTTTCTGGCTCTGTGACAGTCGGCAGCTGGTGCCTGGTTCAGCTTCACCCCAGCGACGGTCGTAATCGGTCGCGATTTCTCGCTGACCAACCAGCATCCATGAGTTAAATGCTAGCATGTTACACGGAAAGCGGCCCATCCTATGAAAAGCAGAAAGGACATGAGTGACTTTTTATTTCATTTCTAGTGGACCGGGCTCGTAGACGGGCTCTGGCATTACTGAGTTTGCCGGTGAGGTTCCGGAAGTGATTTTCCCATTAATTTTTCCCATTGACATTTAGATTACAACCCACGATATCCGAATTACGGAAGGAAGACGTCTAACTAGCTACGGCATAACAAAACGATTGGTTGTACATGCTCACCTAGACGCCAAAATGTAATGTGATCTCCATTTTGTTTCAGTAAAAACGTCTTTTTTTCTGCGATTTCCCTTAGAAGTACTTCAGTACCCATAATCCTGAGCAATCCCACAATCCCAGCAACGCATCTGATTCGTGGACAAGTACGTTACCATGGATGTGTTTGTTGAAGCCCGGGAAAGCAAGCAAGTTCACGAATGTCACCGTAGCCTACCTCACAACCCATGGTTTTGCTCGTTTTACATGTAGCCTACTACTGCTCGTTTGACACGACGCTTAAGCCTAACCTAATTTCAACTAGACATCCTTACCATGTCATTTCCATTTCCCTAAGATTTCTAAATTTAATATGCTAATTTTCTTACCTTGCTGGATTACATTAGTTTTTCTCTGTATCCGGTGATATGAAGGGTATGTAACATGGTAAATGGCAGTTGGGCCAATTAAAAACAGTAAATTCAGTTGTTGTGGTGCAATCTATAACAAATGGAAATTACCACAAATCTTGATAAATGCTTTATTGTACCCGTCATTATCAATTCTTTATTCAGGGGAGCTTGACAGAGGCATTTGTAGGGAACCGGTGGAAACTGCAATGGTGCACACCAAAGCGGTGGTTGCAGTCGGGTACAAAATACTGGACCATGCTTTCGGTTAAAAAAACGGATCTAAAACTTGATTGATGCAAATCTGAAGATATATACAATATTCGTACAATATTACACTATTTTACACAAACTACTGAGGAAATACACCAAAATTTAGCTATTCGATTGCAAGAGCAAGATCGTGTGGCTGTCGTCTACTTGGGGAGATTCAAAAAGAACATTAGGCGCAATCGTCTTTGGGATAGGATCGGACAGGGTACAGTAAGTACTGGCTTCTGGGATATGTAGTTTCTGAACCCGGGGGTAAAAAATATGTACACAGTCTTGTACCTTTGCCTTTTTTTAGCCTTTTCTTTAGTTTTTTCACTCTGAACGGAAGGTTACACGGTCATCACCTACCCCCTGGATAGAATGAGTCGGGACTTTAAACGCTTTTAAAACGCGATTTTATGGAAAAGTCAATGGCAAAACGGGAGCCTTGGAACCACTTCCTGGTTGGAAGTTCCGGATTCACTGGCCAACTCTATAGGAAGGGAAAGTAATCTCATCGCCCCCTGCTGGTTGTGTTCCAACCTCTATATCAAAATGAATGTGATTTTCTCTTCAGAAAAATATATTTCGGTTCACACTCAAAAGTTACGACTGTGGCTTTCATATGAAATGCATGTTGGGTAGTTCTATCGATTCGGATGGTCATTCTTTATTTTTTTCACGGATTTGAATTGTTTTTAATGTTTTTAAAAAAGCTGATAAAGGACTACACTGGACGATCGTCGCGTGTATGACGTTGCCGTAAAATCTTAGCAACTTACTTTAACCATGCCCTGCGATACACCAATGAATTCACTCAACAACAGGGTAAAATATTACATAGCTGCGGCTACTGGCCTGCCCGCAATAATTAACCTCGGTGGAAGCCAGCAACATTTCGATTGAAAGCGATGTAAGTGCAAACTGCTTTCAAATCTCTTGAACTGTTAACAAAAAAGTTAGGCAATTTTGTTCAGTCAGCAAGGGCATGGACAGTACGGGACACTGGCATGGAAGTTAACAGGTAGCATTAAAATGTCATATGGTGTACACATGTATCATAAGGGAATATACTTAACCTGCCTCACTAGAATATCTTATAACTTACCAACATTCAAATCGTGTGATAAACCTCTGCTATTTTACTCCATGCAGCTAACCTTAGCCTAACATTAGCTTACGTCAGAAGCTAGCGTTAACATTACTGGCTAGACTGCAAAACCAAAACAAACATCTTTGTTCATGAAATTCACTTTATTATACGAATCCACATCTGTAGTTTTACAGGATCTTTGGGGAAAGTAAAAAAAATTGGCATCCATAGTTTCTGACCAGTGGTTGCAATCAGGCGAAAACACAGCATGTTGAAGTTGTGGAATTCTGGCGTAAAGGGAGCGACTCGGAGTTGTAGTCCGTTTCTGACAAGTTAGGCATAATTTAGATTTGTTTTAAATAAGGCAAAATTTCGCACAAGAGCTTCACAGTTTGTAGATCATTGCAATATATGGGCTGGAAAATATGTCTGATGTACAAGTTCGGTGTCTTCGTGGGATTTTTTTAAAAAATCGGTCTATGGGATTTTCAATACTATTGCTCTTGGGTTAGGAACGCTACCGCTAGGATCGCTGTGTTCCACTTTCCCTCCCTATATGGATGACAGGAATTGGCCGTTTACACGGTACTTTGGATGTTACACATTGGATGTTTACTTCGTTTGTAAACGTGCATTGTTTTCTTGTCTTGCCTTTAGAAGCACTCCCATGAACTTAATGCCCACCCCAAATGTGTATGTTAATATGATTCGTTGGCTTAATTTACCTTTTCTGGTGCCGTTTGCAAAGTTTCTACAAGAACATACATGGTGAGAGCGCATATTATGTTTGGTTTGTTTTTAACGTGCTGTTCGTCTTGAACTTGTGGGTCTAAATCCAATGGGCGTCTCTTGATAGGCGTCTACTATGAATAAATTATTATCAACATGCACTCGCGATGGAGCTCGTGCCAAACACTAAACTCGTGCATGAGCCGAGTTTTGGTCACCCACCAATCAGCATTTGGAAATTGGTACCGGATTTGATGTAATTTATGGAAAATGGCGACGAGGAAGTGGCATGCCAATTGGTTGAAGCTAACCACACAAATCCTGAGCCCCTGGCGTTCACACCAAAAGCGACCAAAGCTTCAAAATCGCTTTTGTCGCTCGTTAACTCTACCGGGAAATCAAAACCTTGCGCTTCCAGGACAGTAGTGGCGACATTTGGATAGTTGCTAAGGTTAGTCAAAAAGTCGATAGATTTAGGCGCATAAAAAAAAAAAAAGTCATCAAATGGGTCTGAAAAGTCGCTAAATCTAACGACAAAGTCGCCGTTGGCAATCCGGACGAAAACTCCTAGTCTGCTCATAATATTGACATTGCGTGCTCCATAGACTTCCATTCATCGAACTTGCGAGCGTTCGCTTATTTTCCACCAAACTTTGTCAAAGAAATAGATGGACCAAGTATTCAACTTGTATTACGCACAGATGCATAGTAACGTTACAAGTCTATACAATGAAAATCTCTGTGAAAATCTCAGAGTCTCCGAGCATGGAGGGAGTTTTACTGTTAGCAACACCTTCAGCCTGAATTAATGGGGAGCGTACCTACAGTATGTTCCCCGCTTTGTATGAGACTGGGGAACATAGGACCCTTTTTTTAAAAAAGGGACCTATGTTCCCCGGGTCCTATTTTCCCATACAAAGCGGGGAACATAGGTCCCTTTTTTTTAAAAAAAGGGTCCTATGTTCTCCAGTTTTACAATAAAATCACAAAGCCTGCCGAAGTTCTAATGTTTCTCATACGGAGATATGCCGTAGCCTAGTTCAATGAATTGGTGTTGAAACGTAATCGGTAGAAGACACCAACCTCACCATGTTTTGAGCAAATACATCTATAAAAAAATCTCTTGTCTCTGAAGGCTGTGTATGTGCATGTGGGAAAGTTGTGCTGTTGACAAAAACCTCTCCCCTTCTTGAAAATATGCTTTTGTTTAGGCTACTTGCGTATTTTGGTGTTAGTCCTTTGACTCAGAAGGTTGAATTGCTTGAATTTCCCCTTGGGGATCAATAAAGTATCTATCCATCTATCTAAGTGAAGAATGACAGCGCATGTTTCATGAAAAACGGCATATCTCCGTATGAGGTACATTGAGGTTATAAACGGCAGGCTTTGTATGGGAGGTTATCCATGCCAAAAATAAAATAAAATGAAAGCAAGTAAAATTAAAATGAAAAACTCATTTTTCCATTTCATTTTCAAATTGTCAGTGACATTATCATGCCAAAATTAAAAATAAAATGAAATATTTCTATTTGGCTTTTAATTTTACCGATAAACACGAGTAATTTGTGCCAAAAATTAAAAGAAATGAAAAACGTCTGATTGTCTTTTCATTTGCATTGCGATCCTGGTACATTCCTGCCAAAAATAGAAAATGAAAAATGAAAAATCCAAACTTCACTTTGGCTTTGCTTTTTAACTCACAATGCGCACAATGTCTGTCAAAATAAAAAAATAAAATGAAAGCCGACCCCGGCTGACGATTTATTTTTCATTTCTCAATTTTCATTTTTATTTTAAGTTCACCAACATGCAAATTAGATGCTATGTTAATGAGGTGTCTTCGGGCGGTGCCATGGTGACGACCAAGGACTGCGCCTACCTGTTTCGAGTGTGATAGATTCTAGCTCAGTGGTGTGTACAGAGAACTTTAATAAGAGACGAATGGGCTGGTGTTCCTGTACTGCTGCGTACCCGGCTGCATAAACATGGAGAGAATAGTGTCGGAACAAAACATTCCATTGTTTCCTGGTCACTCCTAAAAAACGTAGAGAGTGGACTGTGAAAATAAGGTCAGACATCCACAACTGACGTCAGCTACAACTAGCGGTAACTGTTAGTTAATGACAGTAGCCTAACTAGAATTCATATCTTGTGTAACGCACTGAAATGTGGGGTTGACTTTGGTGCACAATTTGGACAAGTATACAGAACTTACCAGCTTCTCTCTGACATATTGTTGTGCCAAAACAAGCCTAATTAGTGTAACTGT
This sequence comes from Limnothrissa miodon, assembly GCA_017657215.1. NCBI lineage: Eukaryota > Metazoa > Chordata > Actinopteri > Clupeiformes > Clupeidae > Limnothrissa > Limnothrissa miodon. Next base: position 58,396 of record JAGFZM010001380.1, on the reverse strand, counting down.
AGTGTTGTGGCTATGTTAGCTGGCTAGCCCATGTGCTGGGCTTTTATCATAGACCACTAACGTTAGCCTCAGTGATGCTAATTTCACTTTAAACATAGAATTATAGACATGTATATATATCTCGGCCTATTAACATCACCGTCTGATGACTGTCACTGGATGTAAGTATTTTATTCATTGTTGTTGTTCAGTGATCCAGACGCAATCGCATGTGTAGAGGACATTCCTGATGATGACCTGGCATCCACATCCAAAAACGTGGAGACAAGTTTACCACATCACCATTCCTAAGGACTGACAGGCGACGTACTTATAGGATTCACGTTAAAAGTGCAATTAGAAGAATCAAAGAATATCTTTAGTAGAACATTACCCATGACCACAATTGGGCCTAGGTGTGTGCCCTGCTCACAAATGTAATGTTAGTGTGTTTTCTGTATTTTGCATGTTCTCAATGCTATATGTTGTAGTTAAAAATAAATAACAGTACACCGCACTATGTTGACTTTATTATGCTTACACTTAAATTATTAAATGTACAGAAAAGGCTAAGACTTTGTGTTTTTGACATTTACAGTGAAGTAGTAGCATTTTTTTCTGTGAATGAAACCAAGACATTAATGAGCATAACAAATGTTTACTTACAGATTTCTGTAAATCCAAAACCGTTAACATTATTAAATAGCACAAAAATGTAATAAAATATATTTTTCAGGAAAAAAATTTAATTACTTGATTGATTACAAAAGCATGCTGCAAGGGCAGATCAGTCAATCACTGTTCTGTCTGGGGAGTGGTAGGATCCACATGGTAGGATGCTGTTTCCAGTGATGGAAGTGTATTTCTGTGCAACCACTGGCTCTATTATGATGCCTCTTTTCTTTGCATAGCTTTTGTTTGCTGGTCCTTTGTACTACTCCTCTGTAGGTTGACAGCAAGTCTGTCAAAGTCACCTCGTCTTGAGCACATTCTTCACTGAAATGCCATTATATTTATCTAGCTCTTTCTGATTCAGAACTATGTTATAGCTACAAGGTTGGGGAGGGAAAGCAAAGAGGGGATAGGGGTTAAACCCTTTGAATGTTAAGGGATGTGCCAGATCTGAGGCAATGATGTCTTGCTTTACACAGGGGGCACAGACTCCTTGTAGTGTGCTAATGTGTACAGTAATCCAATAACATGCACAAAAGCGCAGGTCAGCTTTGTAGTAGTGTGTCACCTCGCCAATAACTGGATTTCCAGCTGAAAGGTCCACCTAAACGTACAAAAATACAGTAAAAATGCTTGTTTCCTCACATAAGTTGAATATTTTGTTTTACATTATATATGATGCATTTAAGTAAAAAGAAATGCAACACAAGTACTGACATATACGACAGTAGTGTGTACCAGAGGGTGTTTAGGGTCCCTTGCTTAGATTTCTAAATGGTGATTGTTTTAATAAAAATAGACAGTGTAGGCCTAACGAATGTATGTAGGCTGATCTACAATTCTGTACAGAAAATGAAATTGTGGGATTGAAATAAACAGAAAACTCTATGAATGTACAGTAGAGCCTCTGAATACCTATAGCCTGCCTGGCTACCTGAACTGTAAGAATTGTTCTCTCATGGATGGAAATGCCCTAGCTTTCCCTGCACATCTGTCCCCTCTCCTCCTGACTTGAAATGGTATTCAGAAAACGAGCACATCAAACAAGATTAATATTAACATAATATTTCGAATGTTTTTTTTTGGTGTTTGCCAGCTGGTGGACAGTTAATTTTACGTTTGTAAAAACGTGTTTTCTGTCTTCCTACTGCTAGATACATACATTTGTAATTTTGTTGCGCTGGCTAGCCAACAGTTCAGCTAGTCCTCAAACTTTTGCCATTGAAAACACAGGCTAACTAAAAAACTGCAAACCACTTTTAACACATTTACTAGCGAACATTAGTAATTTCCAGCAACAACACAACAACTTGTTCGTAATAAGGGCAGTAATGTTCTGTTTCTGCAAACGGTAGTAATTTCAGGTAACGTTGGCTTACTTTAGTTAGCATTTTGTGCTCACATAGGCTAACGTTACTTACCTTTACTGTCGTGAATATACCCCTCGATGAAGTTACTATATCCCTTCTTTTGGAAACTTCTTGGGATGCGATGTCCTTCCTCTGCCCAAGTTTCTACTTGTCCAGTAGTTATTAGCGGAACCAGCTGTAGGTTTTCTGTTCAGCATCTGTCCATGACTGACTGCCTGCTCACTCAGTGTTTGCTTGTTTCCCCCAACGTAACCGAACCAACCCACCCAAGCGAGCCTCGTCGAACCTAAACAGGTAGGCGCATTCCTTGGTCGTCACCGGAGTAACACCCACAAACACCTCATTAACATATCGGCTAATTTGCATGTTGGTGAACTGAAAATAAAAATGAAAATTGAGAAATATAAAATAAATCGTCAGCCGGGGTCAGTTTTAATTTAATTTTTTTATTTTGACAGACATTGTGCGCATTGTGAGTTAAAAAGCAAAGCCAAAGTGACGTTTGGATTTTTAATTTTTAATTTTCCATTTTTGGCAGGAATGTACCAGGAACCTAATGCAAATGAAAAGACAATCAGACGTTTTTCATTTATTTAAAAATTTGGCACAAATGACTCGTGTTTATCAGGAAAATTAAAAGCCTAATAGAAATATTTCATTTTATTTTTACTTTTGGCATGATAATGTCACGGACAATTTGAAAATGAAATGGCAAAACGAGTTTTTCATTTTAATTTCACTTGCTTTCATTTTATTTTATTTTTGGCATGGATAACCTCCCATAGGCTTTGTGATTTTATTGTAAAACCATACTAGAGGGGAACATAGGACCTTGAGAGCGGGGAACAAAGGACCCGGGGAACATAGGATGACCCCAATTAATGCGCTACATAGGTTACTGAAACGTCTTTATTTCTGTTCAAAATAACTATCCGATATTCGAACGCATATCGAATATTCGACTATTCGAAAATCATGTCTCATTCCTACTCTAAACTACAGTATATATGCTAGTTATTTACCCCTTGAGGCATTTAATCTACAGCCACTTACCCCTCTAAATCTACTAATGAAAACCGTGTCACTGTTCTGTCACAACACAGTGTGCGTAAATAGGCCTTTCTTCAAGCATTGCTGAACGTAATAACCAGTTAAGGACTGCACCTTTGTAATTTGTAACAAAAACTACACATTCAATGGGTTCAAAGGAGCTCACCTCTTATTGTTAAGTGCTTTGAGACATGGCTTTTGTAAAATGCGCTATATCAATAAAATTTAATTGAATTGAACCTTTATGCATAACGGCGTGCATGGCAATGTGATATTTTTAACCGTGTTACATTCACAACAACAGGCTACATTCACAACAGAAGAATTACAGGTTGGGCTTAGAGAGCAATTGCACTCGATTCATTTGTTACCTAGCTGGTCGGGCAAGGGAAGAGCTGCCTGTCCGCCATTGCTTCCAGTTTCTAAACTATGTCGCTTCAACGCGCCTCACATTGAACTGCATGTTTGTGTGGGTGTGCAGAGGGGGCACATATCGGGCCATTATTTTCACACTTTTAATCGGGCAGCTTTTCTAAAAACCATGTCAACATGGCCTCAGTAAACTGTAAAAACAATGTTCAATGGGCACTTTATTGGACAGAAGGCAGAGGGGCAAGTGATTTAGCACCACCTCATCTCTATCTGTGCACGCCAGTGTATCTAGTGCACATTAAACATAACTGTTGTAGTCATGTTGTCATCTTTTAAATCTTTTCATGTTGTCATCGAGGCTATTAGTCTATTAAGGTTTTTTTTGTTTGTTTGTTTTTTTTTTTTTTTTTTTAAAGGAATACACAATAATACAATGTAGCAAGTTGTAGTCATAGAAATCTCCCCAGGGTGAGAAAAATGCATCAAAATTTTTGTAAATAATGGGAGTCAATAGGAGCTTTGGGAATAAAATCAAATCTCTCCAGTTGTGTATTGGAAATGTCGGAGATTTTTATTGTATAGACTTGTACTATGCATCTGTGCGTAATACAAGTGGAATACAAAAGTTTGACAAAGTTTGGTGGAAAATAAGCGAACGCTCGCAAGTTCGATGAATGGAGGTCTATGGAGCACATAATGCCAGTATTATGAGCAGACTAGAAGTTTCGTCGACAGCCGTCTGATTTGTGACTGGCAAATTGTAGTCCAAATATTTATTATTATTTTTTTTTACAAGCAAATAATTCACAAATTGAAAGTCGAAAGTCACGCCGTCAGTTATTATTTAAATTCAGGTACATCATATGTGTGATTCAGGACATAAGGTAAAGTGGACGAGAAAATTTTTTATCTCTCCATTCACTATTCTACAAAATCTTAAATTGAAACAATACAGTATACAGGGCAAACCAATCTTAATCTAACCCTAAATAAATATAGTGTGCTGTATACATGGATTTCATGTTTACAAACACTGTGCCTGCGCACGCAAACCCGGGGCAGAAAGCCCGCACCCCTTCCGGTCGGCCCATGGGACTGAATGTTTTTTTTTTTTTTTCTTCTGATCTGATATTCACTGTTTTATTTTAACAGATGCATCTATGGGAATATACAATATGGCTGGGTGGCTTAACTGTTTAATTGCAGTAATAATGTTCCTGATGACCATGCCTGGAACCAGTTCTGCTTGTGGCAGAGCTGAGTATCTCGTAGGGGACGAATGCTGCCCAATGTGTGATGCAGGTAAGGTAGCACTGTCACACAACATCATGATGACACAATGAACTCATATTTTTTTTCTAGCTGATGTCTTGCTTCATTATTAAGGTTATTATGTGTGGAGACATTGCACAGAATTCCATACTACAACCTGCTCCCGCTGTCCCACCTCTACTTTTACTGATGCACTCAATAGCCTTGAGTCATGCAAAGACTGCCACAATTGTGACTCAGGTAAGACACATACTGTACCTCAGCGATTTGGCATTGCTTTCATTACTGTTTATTTGTGTTTATTTGTGTGTTAATGTGTCCACTGTTACAGGTGAAGGTCTGAAAGTGAAGGGGAAATGTACAGCCACCTCAGACACCCTCTGTGAGCCTCTGGAAGGTCACTACTGCACTGACCCAATCAAAGATGGCTGCCAAGCAGCTGTAGAACACACTAAGTGCTTACCAGGGCAATATGTCACACAAAAGGGTAAGTATGTTTTGAGCAAGGATTATAGAGCGCTATATTCAGCCAGATGGCAAGTCGAGGTAATGCTCTCTAAAAAATGATATCAGAGTTGGCTTGGGAAAACTAGTAGTCAATTACTCCAGTCGTGTTGTGAATGTTACAGGGCATTAAAGAGACATCTACTCTCTCAGACTCTCAGAGAGTAATGTTTTCATGGTGTTAAAACAACAAATTGATTTTGCCTTGCTTAACCAGTGCAACAGATTTGACTAAAGGCCAATAATTCGAAGTAGGGCCTAAAATCTATTTATGGCCTGTATTCCGCAATCATCAAACCCATTTTCTTCTACAGGAACGACATCTTCTGATACTGTGTGTGGTGACTGTGGTTATCACACCTACTCAGATGGATCGTTTACTTCCTGTAAAGCACACACCCAGTAAGTTTATTAATACTTTTGCACATGCTTGTTTGCTCTATCTGTTAGTATTAGCTTTTGTAATGATTTATCTTAAACCCTGATAGGTGTGAATCACTGGGAATGGATGTTGTTCAAGAGGGAACATCATCGTCTGATACAGAATGTGGAAAACGTGGCATCAGTACTGCTGCTGTTGTTGTCATAGTGATACTGATTCTGGTCATTGGGATATTAGGCATTGGGATATTTCTGTACTGGAAAAAAAGATCCTTCCAAGCACCGGTAACCATGGATACAACTTTACACTTCAGGATATTAGCATTTTCATTTATAGTTAGCAGTTAGCATTCAAACATACTGTATAGCGACAAAAGAAACAGAATTCAGTTCATAGAGAAGCCACACTGTTCAGTTTGGTGTAGTCATTTCTTTATAGTGGAGTACAGTGAGTAGTGTACTTGCTTACTTCTGTTACTACTGTTGCTAAGCTGTACTTGCTTTCTATTGAACTTCTCACCAGACACATCAGAGATGACTGGAATAAACTGGCCACGCGACAGTATGGACCCAGAGCAGCCCAGCTCTACAGATGCCTCCAATGGACACAACATTGTAAGGATGCCCTAGATGCCTAGAGTACACTGTATGGGCACTCTGACTCTGAGTGGGCCACACTGAGTGGGACAGTCTCAGGCACAACAGGAAGAGGATGAGAGACTATGGACATGTTGCCTCTCTTGCCCAGTCCTGCCACTTTGCACTATTCAGATATCAGAAAGATCAGACCATACTTAACCCAACAAGCTTGCCAAATGCTGGTACAAACTCTTGTCCTCTCACGCTTTGACTACTGCACGTGTTGTTCCACAATGGTGGAATGACCTAACAAGCACAATCAGAACAGGGGTGTCTCTGTCTGCCTTTAAAAAGCTCTTTTTTTGCGGTGGATTGCATTGATAAGACTAACAATGGAGATGAACAAGAAGAGGAAGTTTTCGACTGTTTGGGAGTACTTTGATCAAATTTCTCCCAATAAGGTGGATTATGCTATACTTAATGTCGTCATATGTTAAATTTACCTATACATGTACAATATCCATAGGTGAAATGTCAAATTCACTCCCAATTATAATTGAAATATATAATTATTTTTATTATTATTTATATTATTATTATTAATTATATACATAGCCTATTTCTATATTATTATTTCCTGTATTTATAGAAATGTAACACAATTGGTAAAGTGCCTGAAACTTCCTTAAATAAGCATGGTGCAGTTTTTTCCTGTTATATTTATTCACCACTAGATGGCCTTAGTGAGCTTTTGAAACTTAAAGGGATAGTTCGGTTTTTAACACATTGAGCCCCTTTCACAGGTTGTCTAAAATGAAATAAAGTGGTTGACACCAAAATCTTGATGATTGCTCCTGTCTCGGCTATTTGGGAAGTATAGAATCGCCTCTGCCTGCCTTTAAAATGGCTAGCAATGGGCATGTGTTGTTTCTATCCTTCAAACACTGGTTTTAAAAAAGTGCTACTCATGGAGTGATTAGTGGCGTTTGCTGATGTTCCAACCCAAGTATCGTAGCAAAATACAGTTTCTGTCATGTTTTATTTGCCATTTTGTAAGTCCCATAGGGATCTATTTGGTCCTTCATATAAACAATACGCCAAATAAAACATGACGGAAGCTTTATTTTGCTACGATACATGTTTTGGAACATCATTGAGCACCACTAACCACTTGGTGAGTAGCACTTTTTTAAAACCAGTGTTTTAAGGATAGAAACAACACATGCCCATTGCTAGCCATTTTGAAGGCAGGCAGAGGCGATTCTACATTTCCCAAATAGCCGAGACAGAAGCAATCGTCAAAATTTCGATGTCAACCACTTTATTGCATTTTAGACAACCTGTGAAAGGGGCTTAATGTGTTAAAAACCGAACTATCCCTTTAAGTGAGGCCTCATGAAATTAACCTTTTTGCAACATATTTTGGTGAAAATCTTTAATTCTTAATTTAATGCTTTAAAGCGTTAATGCATGAGACTGCCTCAGATGCCTTAACTCAGGGGTTCCACTGCTATGTTTATGTAACAATAAAAAGAAAAATACCACACCATATGTGCATGTTGCCCATCACTGTCCAACTCTAAAACAATTTTATGGAAATAAAAAGATATTTTCCTACTTCTACTCTTCTCCTCCAGGCTCAGGTAGTTCAGTCTGAATATTGACTTCAATTCAGTGAAATTCTCTTTCTGCAATAATTGTAGCTCATTGCACTTCAATACATAGAATAACTGTTAGGTGAGCAACAGGGGCAAGGAAAAACCCCCTTGGGTTTTTTTTTCTCTGTATTAGTTTAGGGAGAAACCTCGGGCAGATCCACGGCTCAAGGGGTTAAACCACTGCTTTTTACATTATCGGACAGTTGGTGTTTGAAAATCTTGATTCATAATTCATTTATCAATGAAGCATTGAAATTAATCTTTGCCACTGAGGTAGCCTTGTATTGATGCTAATATTGGAAAGTGATTCATTCTCATCACTAGGCATTTTACTTTGTTCTCACTTTACCATTAGGCCATCCTGACTCAGGTGACTTGCAGATCTGGTGAGTCAGTTCAGTGAGTGACTCAGAGGGAGATGAAAAAAGATCCCAGTATCCAAGCTTTTGTTCACTCCTTATTCATTCCAGCTTACTATGCCCCAGCTTTAAAGAAAGGGTTTTTATTTCATTCATCTTTGGCTCAATGCATGAGTAGCCTGAAGTTAGGCCCAGTGGTCACCACATTCTGTGAAAGATGTTTTTTTGTCTTCAGGAACACCAGCCATACTTTGGAGTTTACTAGCTTCTACCAAGAGCACGGATTTGGATTCGGTTTCTTTTCAATTAAACTTTCTTTGAGGGTATTGACAGAATTGTCTGGCTCGGGGCCTTATTTATAAATTTAATTTAATTTTGGCAGTGAAGTTCAGTCTCCCAGTGCAAGCTATCTGTCCCTTTCACTGACTAACAGCTGTATGTCTGGGTCCATACGGTAGGCTACGAAGATCCTGATCCCAATAAGAACTAATAACATTTATTTGCTTTGTTTCATTCTACATTATTTGCTTTTATGAAGGTAATACCCAAATTTAATATGAAATTTCCCTACACATGTCCTACTTTAGTTACTTTAGTAGTAAATGTGGCAATAAACTCCTTGTTCCTTCATCTTCAATCAAACATTGACAAGGTATTTTACTGGAGGTTGGTGACTTGCACTACCTTTGGTCATCAGAGTCATCAGAAAACATGTGACTTCAGTATGCAGATCTACTTTTCCATATATCAGGTTGAACAAACACACACATGGGTGCATCTGTTTTAAAGCCACTATGTGTAGGATTTATCTTCTATTTATCTTTGTCTTTTGCTAAAAATGTATTTTTTATTTAAAAAATATAATGTAAAATGATGGTAATTACCCCCATTAATAAATTGTAGTGTTCCCGTAAACTTGGTAATTTCCATTTATATGTAGATGTGGTTGGGTACCAAATGAGAATATCCATGTCATTTCATTTTCAAAATGAGGACCGTGGGAAGGGAAAGGCTAATACATTTTATTCAAACGTGTGCAGTATACCACTTCGCCGATAGATGGGAGAAATTCTCATACGAAAAAAATAAAACTTACACATAGTGGGTTTAAGGGCTCTTGACAACCGACAAACAAAGCCACAAACCAGCCTGTATCACATCCTAAAAGATTGAGTTTATTACGAGCAAATGGCATTATATTTCATAGTAATATTTCAATGAAGACAAGGGCAAAAAGTATGCATGTGTCTGGTCCATGCTTGGACTTAGAAGACAGCACACATTTTCTTTAACATCACTGGTTTTGATTGGAGTAACAGCAGATTTTGTTCAATGGTTGTGTGTGTGTATGTGTGTGTGTGTGCCTGACTCAGATGTTGTACTTGGTGATGTATTTCTCTGTAGTAATGCGGATCCACTCATAGTAGTGCGCCACCTGGCTGTAGACGCCGGGATAGCCTTTCTGGCCACAACGCTCGCCCCAGCTCACCACGCCCCAGACATACGACACGCCGCTGGCATCCTTACACACCAACGGACCCCCCGAGTCTCCCTGGCAGGAGTCTACGCTGCCCTCCAAATCACCTGGACACACACACACACACACACAATCAGACAACACAGAGCTGAGACTACATGGAAACATGTCATTACTTTTCACACCTATGTAGACACTGTGGCTTAGTTGTCTACGGCACCATAACATGAATCCAGGGACCAGGTTCGAATCCAACCCGAGGTCAATTTCCGATCCTACCCCATCTCTCTCTCCCACTTGTTTCTTGACACTCTTTGCTGTCCTGTCCGATCAAAGGCAAGAAGCCCAAAAAATATCTTTAAAATAATATTTAAAAAGTCGTTCCAGTGCTCTGCATTGAACTGACCGCTTTTCTGACCGCTTATTTAAGGCCTCATCTTATTGTGATCAGGCCAGCTTACCGGACATAGTTCCTGTCATCTGCTATCTTCCTCGAGATCTTTTCATATTGTCGCACCAACTTAAGGGTGTTCCTCCAAAAGTGCAATGTAATATGATGTTGCCTAAAACTGAAAACTTTGACTACGATGACTTGGGTGAATGAGAATCTTCACAGGTTCTTTGGTGACAAATGTACCTGCTTTTGCAGCAAGTGTAAATGTGAAGTTAGAAGGCATGACAGAGAACAGACTGACTTGCATAATAAGAGGGAATCACAGATGAGATGTACCATATTTGGTTATGTACCATACTGTATGCAGGTGTATGCAGGCATCAAGAAGCTGAATAGCCTCAGACAGGTTGACAGACAGTTAGACAGACAGAAAGACAGACAGACAGCTAAGGTGTATGCAGTTGAAAACAAGGCATCAAGAAGCTGAGCCTCAAACAGGTTGACAGACAGAAAGACAGACAGAGAGCTAAGGTCAGTGTTCTCACCTGCACACATCATTCCTGGGCGGAAGCGCTTTGGGTAATGCTGATGACAGTTGTCAATAAGACTCACACTTGCCCACTGCAACGTGTTCTGGGCCATCCCCTCTGTGGAACCATGAGAAATGCAGTAGTAACTTAACACATATGTTTCAGTGTAAATAATATACTATGTGCACTTTTACCTGGCTGTCTGTGTTGTATTAATATGTATTTGCATGTGTGACCAATGTTAATATACATGTATACTGTTACGACCCTCTATGGTGGTTTAGATTACTGCAGGGTTTGGGCCAGGCATGGGCAAACTAAGGCCCAGGGGCCACATATTGGCCCATTTGCCTTTTTAATCTGCCAAACCTTTCAAAATTGTATTAAGTAATATTTTTTAAACCTTTAGTTAGCATTTTCCCTGCAATTTCTGCAAACTGCTGTTGTCAAAATGCATTGTTTTATTTCCATACTTTACTGCCTGTTAAAGGCCAACTGTGAAATATAATGGCCTTTACATTGGTCATTTAAATTACTTCACATGAACACTACATCTACTGTATCTGCTCCTGGCACGGCCTCTTTATCAAATTTTATAACCAATTGTGGCCCACGAGTCAAAAGGTTTGCCCACCCCTGGTTTAGGCTGACATGGGCTGGCAGAATGATTATAGGAATTGGCTGGCTGGAGGCTGTCTTTAAAAGCTGAAGCCATCCGATACGCTAGAGACCCTTGACTCTTTTTGATACTCCCACTCTGACAAACTTCTCCGCTCACATTGCCCCCCCCCCTCACACACGCACACACAAACAATTGCACTATCACATACTATTGCAACTTTACACAATAACAAATGTTTATGTTACGAGCCTGGGTCGTAACAATACATATATACATATATTATTGTTTACACTTTTCATTGACCCTTATTTCCACAAGAGGAGGTGATGACTAACCTCTGTTCCTCCCCCATCCAGAGATGGTGCAGTTGTGTCCTGGTTGGAACTGTTGGATAGACCAGGGTACACAGACTGGCCGGACGGCTGGGTTGTCCTCTAGACACTCAACGCTGCCTCCCAGCTTATTGAGCTCCAGCAAGGCAATGTCATTCTCATAGGTGGCAGCGTTGTAGCCGTAATGGATGTGAACCTTTTTGACAAAGGCGATGTCTGTAGTGCCAATCTTAGACCTCTTCAGCCATAGGGAGAACTTTACACGGAACGCCTCTGGCTTCTGCCTGAACAGAGGCGCATAGGCACACACATAAACATAATTAGGATCGGGATTTGTCTGGAGACCAGTCAAGCTTATTTCATATGAAGAAATGCTGTGATGTCCATAGTTTGACCAGACAGTAATTCATTTGTTGTGAATCATTTAAAGGTAGGGTCTACGATTCTGAAAATCACTTGAGCCTCTGAGACAGATTTGAAAAAAGCATCCTGCCCCCCAAAACCAAATACCTCCCCTCAGTGTACAACGATTCGTTCACGGGAGCAGCAGATTGCAGTTTGATAGATGCGTCAGAATACAATCATACTGACTCATTATGATTGGATAGTGTTTTTCATGGAGGCCACTAAAACTGTTAATTTTTGTGTCAAAACTTTTAATTAACTGGTTGCAATGGGGGTGTGAAGAGTATTTCAAGCAATATGTTAAAAAGTGCATGCTCTAAAAATTGTAGATCCTACCTTTAATGACCGCCCCATTATGAGTTAGCAGATAAATTGGTAATTAGTTGAAAGGTGGTTGTGATGTGTTTCTTGGCATTTTAGCTGTACTGTAAGCTCCAGCTTGGGACTAGAAGGACCTGGTGAGCAATTTCAACTTCCCTAGAAGCCCCAGTTTCATAAAGTTCTACTGCACATGCAAACCATCAGATTGTCTGCTAACTTCATTCAGCAAGAGTCCCTTTTGTTCTTATTTTACATACTTGCAAACAGCTTGCGTGTCGTGTGTGTTAAAGATGGAGTTGATGCAACATCAGTGGACCCTGGTGTACTGTCACAGTGACTTCCTAGTTCAGACTTCCAAGTTGAGACATAGAGGTGTTACCTGACACAGTGGGCAGCCGTCAGCACCCAGCAACCTCCCAGGTACGCCCCTCCGCAGTGGATCTTCCCGTTCTCTTGAATGGCCACCTGCCACTGGATCTGGGTCTAAGGATGTGAGGACACAAGAGGTTTGTACATCCAAGGAGCAAGAACCAGGGAGGCCCAAAGAGTTTATTTGTCACTTACACTGAAATCCTAATATGAGACGTAGTGAGATTGCATTAAATAAAGTAATTAGTAATTAAAGTAATTATTAAATAAAATAGAAAAAGAAAGATTCAGGAAAAGAAAAGAAAACAAATAAACAGGCATTAGTCAATATTGGATCAGGATCCACATTGTCTACACACATTAGGTGTATTATTATTAGGTCCCATATTAGGCGTATGGGATGGGCTATCATCTTCATCCAATGTGGTTGGCCCACACATGAGAGAGGGCATAGCCCACATTAGAGACCCTACAGAAGTCCAATTGATCAATAGGCAGTGCTGCCTCATTACTAAACATTAGCATATTGACCTTTGCAGCCACACGGCCCTCACTCAAAGTATCTGAGCACACTGCTGCCAGCCGCCTTTAACATTTCACCTTCCCAGCCTTGGTGCCAGTATCCTCTGCCACAGACAGCAAAAGGAGGCTCTGCAGAGGGAAGTGTTTGGGGAAGCTACAGCTTTGTCTTGCAGGCAAACTGACAGATCAGATGGAGCAAATTTTGTTTGTTTTTTTTTTTTTTTGGGGGGGGGGGGGGGGGGGTAATGGTAAACTAATCTAAACTTTACAAACTTTTGGAAAAAGTAAACAAATGCTATAGTCACAGAGGAAATGAGAAAATGACAGAAAGGGTAAAACCAGAGTGGGAGCCGTGGTAATAGGCTGCCATTGTGTCAATAGGCTTCCATCCCCATAGTGTCACATTAAATACAACAGTCTCTACTGAATGCAGGGGTAAGGGGTAACTGAAAGAGATGAGCAAATCCTGAAAAAGTGAGGCAGACTGCAGAATATGTTGTGTACATTACTAGTGTAATATGGTGTAATAAGTGTAGTTTACTGTATGTGTTTGCAAATCAGCTAGCTCACAGGTGAGGTCTCCTGGCCCCCTACTACTCTTTTCCTCCTGGTGCCCTCAAAGTCACTGGCGGGGGGCTTGTAGTCCATGTTGGGGATGCCACATTGGAATGCCTCCAGAGTGTCCCGGTGACGCTTGATCTCTGCACGCGCACACACACACACACACACACACACACACACACACACACACACACACACAGTTATTTTAACTGTCTTGATGACAAATAGCCATGTATGATACAATGCTTATGGTTCCAAGGCAGGTTTTCAAAAATTACACAGTACTTCTACAGTATAGTGAGGGCTATAAGGGGCTGCTGGGTAAGAAAAGCTGTGTAGAAAATGACATGTTGACAATGTCAAATTTAAATTGTAATATAGAATATTCCTCTAGTTATTTTCACATGAAAAAATGTAACTTTTCCATCATTGGTTGCTGTAACGTTGCTTTAACTTA
>JAGFZM010001380.1:31688-43810 GCA_017657215.1 Limnothrissa miodon | reverse complement strand
ACACACACACACACACACACACACACACACACACACACACATACAGAAACACATATGCAGTTAATAAAATCAAGGAATCATTCAGAGTTCAAGGATCCCTACAACAAAAATCCACTATGGTGCACACATGTCATGCCGGCACACACACACATACACACACACACACACACACACACGCATACACACACACACATACACACACACATACACACACACATATACACATACACACACACACAGACACACACACACACACAGACACACACACACACCTTTGCAGCACATCTCGTCGCTTCCGTCTTCACAATGATTGACTCCATCACACGTGTCACTAAGCTTAACACACTGTCCATTTACACATTTGAACTCACAGTCATTTTTACCTGAAAAGACAAGGTACAGATTACTGTGTGTGCCTGTGTGTGTATGTGTATGTATGTGTATATGTGTGTGTGTGCGTGTGTGTGTGTGTGTGTGTGTGTGTGTGTGTGTGTGTGTGTGCGTGTGCGTGTGCGTGCGTGTGCGTGTGTGTGTGTGTGTGCGTGTGCGTGTGTATGTGTGTGTGGTGGGCCTGCATGTGTGAATGTACTAACTTGTTTCATCTTTTCCACAGGTGACTGTTGCAACGTGATCTCTCGAAGTGAGCGGTTTCAAATCCCCATAGATGTTACACTCGGCCAAAGAGTACTCAAGTCCAGAGCACACCACCCTCACACACACATCAGGCACACCAGCGCCCTCTTTTGGGATCCCAGAGAACAGCACGCTGCCAGCACTCCTTGCCTTCTGAGACCTGAGTCAGAGTGGATCATTGTGATTGGACAAAAGAGTTAGCATGACAAATAAAGATATTTAATTGGTGATGAGATGTTATTGAGGCCTTGTTTACACACAGTGATCACAATGCCATTTGATTAGGGATTAAAGAATTCTTGAATAGTTAAATACTTGTATATAATGTTGATAGTTGCCTACGTGTATTGTATAGTCTATTGTCTTGATGCTTGTCATGTGTCCATAGTACTTGCACTGTGCTGTATGTATGCTGATCAATGTCCTATAAAACCAATGTCCAATAAAACCTCATTCTGATTCTTTATTAGAATGACAGTCAAAGATATTTCATTGGTGGAGAGATGTGACTCCACACAGTGATCATGATTCGTAGCGTTTGATTGGTGATTGGTGGCTTGTGACGGACTACCTCGTAGTCGTGTCCCGACACACCACGTTAGCTGCAGCCATGTTCCAGTCTTCACCACAGACCAATGCTTTCTTGGATATGTTTAGAAGCGTAACCTCAATCACATTACTATCAGTCTTAACAGAGGTTTCGAATGTTTCACCTTTACACACACACACACACACACACACAAACACACACACAGATAAACACACACAAGATTAAACTCAGTTTGGTAAGTAATATACTCTCTTTAGTCATACTGACATAATAGTAGACTGTGTGAGTGTGTGTGTGTGAGAGTGGACGACAGACCGACCGTTGCACGTTCCTCCGAAGTGAGAGAAGACCTTCTGGCCGACGCGACAGCTGGCGGCCATAGCCTGGCAGTGAGTTAGGTACCTCCTGCCGTCATGGCCACAGGCCGTGGGGCCCAGGCGCAGACACTTGTAGGGCAGCTTGCACACACACACACCCTCCACGCAGTGCATCCAGGGCGGGCAGAATGCTTTCACACACGACCGCTGGGTAAACTTTTGCCTCAGGCACTCTGTGGGTCCCAGGTAGTCGTCCACAAGGTCAGTCGGGGTGGTAGGTGTTGTGGGTGGAGGTGTGGACACAGCCGGGTCTTTGCCTGTGGCAGCATCTTCAGGCTTTTGCTGTGTCTCATCTTCAACCTTTGAGCTACTGCCGGAGTCCTAAATATGGAAAATACAGAAGAATTTGTTAAGCACATTCACTCCCCATTTTAGTGTCCAGATGAAGTATCTGATTAGATGAAGCAGCAGAGTTAAACACGTTTCAAACAGAGATGGTGTTGACTTATCATGACCTCATCATCTCTATCAAGACAATCCACGACTCCGTCACCTTGTGCCTGCTGTGAGATGCATACATTGGATTTGCAGTGGAACGCAGAATTACGACACTCTAAAAGTCAAACACACACACACAAACACACACACTCACACACACAAGAGCACATTCAGACACAATCAAATAACATTACCATTTACCATAAAAGTAAACTACATTATCTTAAAAGACATTAACGTTTCAAAAAGTAAATCTAAATCAATATTGTAAAATACTTATTGGAATTGCATTTCTGGAGCATTACCTTGTTGTTGTTTTAAATACCGAAGTACAGTATGTAGCCAACACCAGCACGTACATGCTACTCACACTAACACACACCTTTGCAACACATCTCATCGCTGCCATCCCCACAGTGGTTGATTCCATCACATGTCTCCTCTATTTTCACACATTCTCCATTTGCACATGAAAACTTCTTTTTGCCACATTTTTTACCTAAAACATAGTCAACAGATTCAAGTTTCAATTCTATTTAAGTAATAAGGTTGAATGTTGACACAAATCTTGCCATATGTATCAATATACTTTATAGGAGTGAGTGAAAGAGAGTGTGTGTGAGTGTGTGTATGTGTGTATATTCTGACCTGGTGTTGGACTTGTTAGGGAACTGTAACAGTTTTCCTTTGCAACCTGGCTGTCGGAAGTAAGTTTGACTGGATTGTGAATTTTACACTCAGCCAGAGAATACTCATGCCCTTTACAAAAGACGTGAACACACTGCTTTGGTAGAACGACGTCCTTCGTCGGAAGCGCAGAGAACTTCACATAAGCCACAGGTCCAGACAACCTGAAGGACCTCAGGAAAGAGAGATAGTGAGAAAGGCAAGGAGAAAGGGACAGTGACAGTATGTATCATCATTGTTATCATTTCTAAATCTAGTTTAAAAAATAAACAATATGGAAAAACCTACAGTACATCTCTTTAACCTTCAAAAATGAAAGTCAGACACAGAAAACATCCATTACTGACTGCTTACGACTAGTTAAGCTGGATCATGGTCAATTATGATAGCAAGCAGTACACTGTAAAAAAATTAAAAATAAAAAAAGGACAAAAAGACATAATTTTAGAAAGCTTATGTCCGGGCCTAACTATTTTTCTAACATTTTTCTATGTCATTTTTACAGTGTGGAATATATACTGTAGGTCCTGAGGAAAAGAATAATTTGGACACATACGTTTTAAAGAATTTTTTACACATTACATGGGCTGCAGCTCTGTTCCAGCCATCTTGACACACCAGGGCACTTTCGGAATTGTTGGGAAACTGAATCTCAATTATGTTCTTCACAGACAGAGTTTGTCTAAAGGTAGCTAGACACAAACAGAAATAGAGAAAGAGCTTGTTAATCAACAGCATGGACATCTATCATCTATCAATTAGCTCAGGGCCAGTCTCTGGAGCAACTTAGGGTCAAGTGCCTTGCTCAAGGGCACAACGGTGGCAGCCAGGATGCTAGGTGACTAGTATGCTAGCCCAGTTCCTTAACCAAGACGCCACCACTGCACAGCAAAATTCGTCTACAGTATGCATGTACGTGTAGCACGTGTGTGTTTCTCACAGTTGCATTCAGTTCCAGAATGAGAAAAGACAGGCTTGCCGGTCCTGCATGACTCGGTCAGGGCCTTGCATTTGTTCTCGTAGGGCTTCTGATCGAGACTGCACACTTCCTGCTTGTCGTGGCAACCCTGTGGCTGTGCATCACATCTGCACTCTCTGTCGCCGTGGTGACAGCGCTGACCCACAGGACATAAGACCTTGTCACATGACAGCTGTGTGTATTGCTTGCTCACACATTCTTCAGGTCCCAGGTATTGATCCGTGGGGATCTGTGAGCTGGGTGTCTCCGGCTGCTTTCCCCCTCCTTTCTTAGCTGCATAGCTGTCTAAGAGAAGCTGATTGAAAACATGAGACTTCAGATTATCAACACACACATATACACACATACTGTACATACACACACACACACACACACACACACACACATCCACACACACACACACACACACATCCATACACACACACAAACACACTCATACACATAACAGAACGCTGTGCATTTGTGAATGACACATTAAGCTAATGATAGTAATTTTAGATTACTTCAGGATTACTACAGGAGACCAGACCAACACTCAGATGTTGAATCAAGGAGTAGATTTATTCCGCTGTGCACAACAGGAGAGATGCAAGATACAGAGTGAGATGCAGCATCTACGTGATCTAAGCCTCTCTGAAGAGAGGCATGAAGAACCAAAACTTAACTAAAGAAAGATAAGAGTAATCATGGGATTCATGCCCAACTCAGTTTCCGGGGCACCATGACCCAGGGCCATGAATTGCAGACAGTCAAAATAGGAAAGTATGTGGTGCCATATCCCACATATCACGCATATGACTATCATATCAATAAACTTGTCACCATGCCCTAGTTGACATACTTATGAAGGTTATAGAATATTCACTCCCTCTCACTAATGACTTGTAAACGTCTTCTTCTTGCAAACCATGCAATGGGACCGAGCTCTTGTCATAGCACAATCTCCCATCATCAGCAATTAATAAAGCCATTGGAAGAGAATAGAATAGAGTAATTAGCATGTGTGTGTGGTATGTTCCACTTTTGTCTCTCGCTCTTTTCCATTCTCCCTCTATCTTTCTTTTTCACACACACACACACGCATACACACACACACACACTTTTGATACGCAAGTGAGAGATTTTGAAAGCTAATACAGAATTTTGGGAAATTCACCTGAAACCAGGTGACAGGGTTTGGAAGCAGAGACCCTGATTAGAGACCAGCCTGAGACATAGCCTCACTGTGACCCCAGAGCGTGAAGGTGATTCGTCAGTGTAGAAATATGGGAGGACAGGACCTGGGGGGATTCTCGGGTTGGGCTAGAGAGAGGCCGAATGGGAGAACTGTATATTCGTAAGCTTTTTCCTCGTAGGCAAAGCGTAGAAAACATCTGTGTCTGTTCACTATGCCTATGTGGAAATAAGCATCTTTGAGGTTGATTGTGGCCATGAAATCCCCGTGGCGGATATTCATAGTGATTTCACAGTGAGCATTCGAAAACTGAGACGCTTCAGACACTTGCTGACAGCTTGCAGATCGAGATTGGAGTGGAAGGAGCCGCCTTTCTTTGGCACCAAGAAAGAAGTGCTGTTATAGCCTCTGTTCATTTCTGCATAATATGGAACGGGCTAAATCTATTTTCTTTAATAAAAGCTCTTTGAGCTCCTGCCTCAGAAAAGAAGCCTGATCGGGGGCTACATGAGAGGGCAGAACGCCCCTGAAGAGAGGTGGGGGGCGAGCGAACTGGAGCTGATAGCCTTTGGTGAAAGTGGAAATAATCATCTTCAAGCAAGTGCAGTGATTCCATGCTTGAAGTAGAGTTCTGTCTGTGTGGCTCTAGTGCCACTATTTTTAGTGCAATACTGCCACTCTGTGGCTCGATCAGGGCTTGGCAAGGAACGCTTGAACTGAGAGTTTGACTCACCCCGATGGGAGGGAGGTTGTTAAGTTCAGTGTAGTGCTACCACCTTGTGGCTCAATCAAAGCGGGGCAAGCTGCACTCAGAGCGAGAGCCAGATTCGCCTCAGGGGGAAAGAGAGAGACAGAGATGCTTGCCTAGAGGCATGGCGGTAGGGCAAGCCCGGCTCCCTGGGAAGGGAGGGTACAATACCACTCATGCTTCGACGTAAAGACGGGGCTCGTGGGTTTGAAGATGGCTCTATGGCAGCATTCAGACGCTTAGGCCGCGCCCGTGCCCCTCCTGTCCAGCAGTGCATTTCTTGTGAGCTCAGTGCCAGGCCACATAGAGAGTGCAGGCGAACTGAGAGTGCAAAAGCACTGCGGGAGCGCCCTAGCCTTTGGACCAGCGCCCGTTGGGCGGATGGTGTCGGGGGCTGATGGGGGCCGCTGCCTGGCGAGCTATATCGGCAAGCTCGCTAGCCAACGTGGCGGAGTGAGTGCGACGCTTGTTCTCTTTGAGGATGTCCTTGAATGTCAACGACTCTTCATCCGATGCCATCAGGGAGAGGACATCTTCATCGTGGAGGGGGACTAGCTCCACGGGGGCTGAAGCCACAGGCGAGGTTAGCTGGGGAGGAGCTAGCTGAGCAGGGGCCTTAGCCGCAAGCCTAGCTAGCTGAGGTGTAGCATCCAACACCGGAGCGGGGGCTAGCATAGCAGGAGCCTGGGCTGCCTGCAAAAATGGTTTGTAGAATTCTTGGAGGTACAAAGATGGAAGCTTTTTAAAAAGCTGTTGGTTTAAATAAGCTAAGCTAGCAGCTAGTAGTAGCACAACAACACTGAACTAAATAAACAAACTAAGGAAGTTCCAGTAGTGCGCTTTATAGATTACACAACGTCACGGTCTCACTGGAAGGGTTGCGAGACCACAGGTCACGCACTACCCCGTTATTCAAGGGTTCTCAATCTGTGTCACGTCAAGCTGTTCAACCGAAGGAGAACTGAAAATAGTTGTAAGTTAACAATTCAATTAAAATGTGGAAAAGAAATCCAAAAGTAATCAAATGTAATTTGTTACAATACTTTGTTAAAGAGTAATTTGTAACTGTAACACATTACATTTCCAAAGTCACTTTCCCAACACATCAGCTAAGATCAATTGTTTTTCATGCTGCTGTTTAATTCACCTGAATCAGCTTAAGATTTTGAGAGACCCATACTTGTTATATAGCAAGATTTCCCTTTAAAATGGGTTAGACAAGACAATTGCCAATACACAACCTCTCTCTCTCTGTGTGAGTGAGTGTGTGTGTGTGTGTGTGTGTGTGTGTGTGAGTGTGTATGTAAGCGACACACATTTTACTTACCAAATTTAGGAGCAGTAGTAGTATAGTTCCTATACTTGGCTTCATTCTTGTCTTTGAGTCTAAAACCATGTAGCACAGTAGTGACATATAATTTAGAGAAAGCAAGAGAAAACCCGCTTTTAATCACACACACACACACACACACACACACATGCAGACAGACAAACACAGTGAATGTTGGAGATACTAATATTGAAAACAAACTCACCCAGAGGCACTGCATCCACTAGTTACAGTACTAGAGCCACAGAGAGCCAACGGACTTTGCCTGATTAATGATTGTTGATGAGGAAATCGTACTGTGCAAGAGGCACTGACCGAGGGAGGGAGGAGAGTAGGGGTTGATAGAAGGGGGGGGGGGGGGGGGCTTCCTCCACCACTGACTACAATGTGGGTCTGAAGCACTGTATAAATATACTGTTATGTATATAAAGTCAAGAAGCTACATGTAGCATATAATGATACACTTAAGGTCTTCCAAGATGGGCAAGAGCAAGTAATTTATTTCTTAACAGTAATATACTCACATTCCATGCTGTATACATTTAATGTATACATTTATGTGTAGGCTTTTAGAGTTGGAAAAAAAAAGATAATCATGGCGCTCTCAGACACTAAGCAGCGCAATGCAAGATATTCCTCTGGGCTGTGGAAACATTGGAACAGATGCATACATGTATGTTAAGTTGTTGATCTGTTTGTTTTTATGTTGTCTTTTCTATGTACAGTCTTCTATGTTTTTTATTTGATGGAACGCTGAGTATGTAACAAAGTATTCGTAGGATATAGTAAATAGAAATATAGTGCGCATATGTGCTCAAATATATTACATCTCTTGTATTTATGTGCCGGTGTGTGTGTGTGTGTGTGTGTGTCAGAGAGAGAGAGAGAGAGAGAGAGAGAGGGAGAGAGGGAGAGAGAGAGAGAGGGAGAGAGAGTAAGAGACACAGAGAGAGAGAGAGGGGAATTGGGTTTGGATATGTGTGTACACAGACATGTTTGCAGAGGGGAAGGACTTTACTGGAAGTGTGCGAGTATCGAAAAA
The DNA here is from genome assembly GCA_017657215.1 of Limnothrissa miodon. Taxonomy (NCBI): domain Eukaryota; kingdom Metazoa; phylum Chordata; class Actinopteri; order Clupeiformes; family Clupeidae; genus Limnothrissa; species Limnothrissa miodon. Next base: position 35,852 of record JAGFZM010001380.1, on the reverse strand, counting down.
TCCATGACTAGTATTAATACTGGAACAACAACCATAGAATTACAGATGTGTACAGACAGTTTATATATCTATGCAAACAACTCTGTGCTTCATACATTCTATTTTCTGGCACATTTCACTTTCCCACCTGCGTGCAGAACACAGCCCTTGATTTTGAAATGTGTAGCCAACATCTGTAACTGGTAATGCGCACTGATGCCAGTAGCTGCCCATAGTGAGGTAGCTTTTATTCAGGTTGAAACTACTGACTCATGATCACAGGATTAATATTAGGATTTCTCAGCTTGTGGGCTCACATTATGCAGATATTTTTATGTCTATTTCTGAACCGATCTTGGGCCTCCTCACTTTCAGCCATGCCAATTCAAACACACAAACAATACAATTCCATTGATTCCAGTGACCCAATTACAATGTTGATAACATTTAACATCTGGACTACTTAGCCATTTAAATTGCGCTTTCAGCTGCAGTTTGAATGAAAGACATTGATAATAACAATAAGGCAATTATACACATAATCAATATCTTAAGCAGTTTTTCGCCTCTGTTTATTGTGATTGATGAAGATTGAATCACTTTAAAAGTCTTTAGTTGTTATAAATAGAAATAAATAAATAAAGTCTGTATTATGTCAATGAAGTGTGGTCTGCAGAGGTATAACTCCTAACATTCCCATCTTCAGAACTGATTAATCTTTTTGGATGAAACTGAAACGTCTCCAAGCTCATAAAGAAGAACTGGACACTATGACTTCTACAACCTGGATGAATGAAAATCTTTACAGATATAATGCTAATGTGCTTCTCATTTCATTTAAACATTTCTAGTCCTTCTTGTGTTCCTTGCACACACACACACACACGATCACAATGTGACCCGCACACAACGTAAGTACATTTCAGCTTTCAGCTGTACACACACAGACACACAAACATAGTCATGCTGAGTCAGCTGATTACACACACACACCCCAACAGACGAATTTCGAAACAGTTGGTGTTTTCATCCGTCTCCTCTTACCCCTGTAGAAATCCTCTTCAGAAGTCCCTCATCTCTTCTTACAAATATTCTGCATTCGACAGAATACATTCAACAGAAACTTGTTAATTTTAGGCTGAGTGTGTCTTGTTTTGGAACGTTATGTATGCATTTATTAACACAAAACACACAGATTTTGTCTACTTGGCCAGTCTCAAACAAGGATCTATACAGAGGAGCCTAGGGACAAATCAGCTGCATAAGCATTCACGAACAACATGTGTGTGTGTGTGTGTGTGTGATTTTGTGTTTACACAGCATGGTGAAACCAGGGAGTTTACGATGCTCTGAACACACAAAGAATGACCACATAGAAGCCAGAAGTAATGCAATGTGACGCTGACTCATTTTAATGTATGGACTTCATTGTTTTATTGGTCATTGAACAGCAGCAGTGACAGATTTCACACGCACACTCACTCCTAATCCAACATTATAGTAATCCAGGCACTGACAGACTTTAAAGACATATTCTCATCCCCAGTCCTGTTGCACAAAACACACTCAGAACGATGAGACTAAATACAAACACATTTGCACACACACACACACAAACATAAAACAAACACACATTCTACATCTGTGCTATCTTATTTGATTTGATTCTTATATGACTTTCTCTCTCTCTCTCTTTCTCTCTCTCTTACACACACACACACACACACAAACAAAAACGCACACACACATACACACACGCAAGTCACTTTTGAACTGTACCTGGTTATGGCTTTAAGAACATGTTTCTGTTACATAAATTCACACAACTGCACGTTGAGAAAAATATATATACTGTAGCATAACTGTTGTGCTCCTACACACACACACACACACACTCACCCACCACACATACTCTCACACACACTCACACCACATATACTCACACACTACACACACACACACTCATTCACTCTCTCTCTCTCTCTCTCTCACACACACACACACACACACACACACAGAAGAGTGTATTCATGTGTGGATTCAATATGGTGAGCTGACAGATCATATTTTTAATTTCAAACAGATATCATATTTTACTTGTTTATACTGTTCACAAATAAAAAAAAGACAGATGAAATAAAAGACAACAGGAAAGTTGGAATCATTTATATTAGTATTATTATTGCTTCACAAAATAATTTCCACCCTCTATCCTTTAGATCACAGAGAGGCAGATAAGATGGAGGAATAGAAACAGCAATATTGATAATATTGGCTAATATTGATAATTGCTATCCAAATGTTAATTATTGCACCCATAATGTTGAAACACACACACAAACACCTATATTTGGTCTCAGTTTGAAATGCTTACATTCATTCCGAACGTCCTCACAACACCATTCATGACTCAAAGCATATGTATGTGTGTAAGGTGTGTAAAGACTGGCTGACACACACATTTGCCCTCCTTCTGCTGTGTGTGTGTGTGTGTGTTTGTATGTTTGCGGCATGTGTGCAGGGGAAGGAGTGTGCTTACAAGGTTTTGTGTGTGTGTGTGTGTGTGTGTGTGTGCATTTGTTTTCAAGCGTATGCCTATCTTTGGTGAGAATGCCTGGTCATTGCACACAGGTGCACCCTCAATAAGCCACAGAGCAATAAATGCTGGCTGAAATGGCTAAATGGCTTTTGTGTGTGTGTGTGTGTGTGAGTGTGTGTGAGAGTGTGTGTGTATTAGTGTGTGTTAAGGTGTGCTGGCAGGAGAGCTTTTGAGACTGTTCATCGCTGCATGGATTCTAAAATGAAGTCTTGATTCCATGGAGTAATCTTTGTAGTTCAACCTGCAGAAACAGATATACATCATCTCAATTCGGAAACACAATTCCTTGTCCACCTTCACAGTCACTTGTCCACCTTCCTTTCTCACGTTTTGAAAAGATCAGAAAACTGAAATTTGTTTACTGTAGACCAAACAAGGGATGCACAACTTACATCAACTGAATGGATGACTCATAAGTTCACTTTCATATTACTCATGGTACTATTTCCTTGGAGCTAAATTCTCCAGGTGACTTAAGTCAAAAGAAGCGTATAGCTGTGCGCTTTTCAGCCTGCGCACATTCTGCCACGGCCTCATACCAGAAGGCCAGTTGTGTTCTATTCAATTAAATGAAATTCAATTTTATTTATATAGCGCATTTTTATAAAAGGCATGTCACAAAGCGCTTAACACAAGAGGCCCAATGAGCAACAGGGGCAAGGAAAAACTCCCTAGCAACATTTTTTGTTTTTACTTGTTATGGTAAAGGAAGAAACCTTGGGCAGTTCCGACGGCTCAAGGGGCTAACCCAACTGCCTAGGGCAGGTTTTCAGTCTCTAGACGGTGTTTCTCGCGTGAACTGAGGCGGATTCTCCCATTGTTCATGTTCTCTTACGCAATTTGAAGGCTGTATAAAAGTCAGGCGCATCTACAGTGCGAAATGGTATATTGCCTCTTGATGTCTTGATGCCTCTTTCTGTCTTTAATGTCCACAAAATGTATTATTATTATTATTATTGTCACAAAATTAGCATAGCCTAACAAGGCAGTAAAAATTGAAATAACATTATAGCATCAAATCAGGCTTTTTCCCCACAATGTAGCAATTTATGTTCATATTCAACCTTGCCAGTAATCAACAGTGTTACATCTTCTAAACAGTGTCGTCACAAAACATTTTAGGTCTGAGATACTACTAAGCAGAGAGTATTACTATTACACACTAAATGGCGGCCTGTGAAGCAGAATTCATCATGTATCTATCTCACACTTTGTTATGCCACCTGTGTAAAACCACCTCCATTTCAAACTTACACATGGTGGGTGTGTCTGAAGGCAGAAGGTCTGAATACATTCAGATGAAAAACGAAAAAGTTTGACCAGGAGAATCAGGGCTGATACTTTCGTTCTGCTACTTACCATCAGCACCTGGCAAGCTTGTACGACACGACTAGGATTGGAATTACGTCTAACTATCACTTTAGAGACTATGTGAGTTCCCACACACTGTCAATGGGGATTCAGATGACGGAACAGCCCTTTATTGGCTTGGCTGCAGTTCAATCCTCACAGACATAGAGTCCTATTTCTGTGGTAAATAGACAATGGTGTCAAGTATAAATGTGGATGTCATACAAAAATATATA
>JAGFZM010001380.1:0-21688 GCA_017657215.1 Limnothrissa miodon | reverse complement strand
GGGTCTAGGCTAGAGCTGGAAATCTTTGCCCAAACCCGACTGGGCCCGATTTTTATCATTTTCCTCGGGCCCGGGCACCATGCCTTTCGCAGAAAATGAGCGGTCAGATGATGCATTACGACCAGCGCAATAAATGCAAAAATGGATGTTGATGAGGTGAAGCGAAGAATAGAGTTGAGCCAGCCACATAAGCAATGTCTTTTAAGAGTAAAAAATGTTTAAAATGTATACCCCTAATGACTCATTCTTGACAAAATAAGGAAGAGTTGTGTGTCTGCATATTTGAATAATTTCGGGCAGTAAATGGGTTTGGGCTTTAAAAAGCTGTCAGTCAAAATGTACTTGTCGGGTCGAGACGAATTTAGTTTTAAGGCCCGTTTCTAGCTGTAGTCTAGGCTTCATTCCCATCAGGTTTCATATTCTGTATATATTTAATATATATACTGTATATATTTCACATTCAGAATATTTCATGTTCTTCATGTTCTTCGGTGTCCAGGTGTCCTGGTCTGGTGAGAAAAAGGCTAATGCTTTGGCTTTGAATGCAGTGTAATTACATTTGGCCCGTGGGAAGATATCAAATGTGTATTAGAACTGGCATGCCAGTACACACAGCAGGGCACACACTGCTACAGTAATACTTCCAGTTCCAGATTGCTTTGAATAGTGCATTGAGTTGAGAGCGCTAAGCGCTTGTCTGTTGCTGATCATTAGCATCCTGACGACTACCTCAACCGACAAACTTAATCCACCCCTCCCCAAAAATTGCCAAACGAAGGAACAAATACAGGAGCAGGTGGGAGACAGATTATCTGTTCACTTTTCAATGAAAAGGACAGAGCAGTTCACTGTAAATCTGATTTTGACACACCTGGCTTAATACATTTGGCTTATATATGCGAAGTATAACAAAATGATATATCGGTCAACCTGTAATGCATAGACACACACACATACACAAACAGACAGTAGTACTCACACAGGTATCTGATCAAAGGCATCTTCAAAGCAGTCCTGCAAACAACAAAAAATCAAAAAGGTTAGTGATATTTCATCTGTATAGTAATTGTGTGTGTGTGGCTTTTACTTGAGCATTTTGTCTGGTAAGCTTGTATGTGTGTGTGTGTGTGTGTGTGTGTGTGTGTTGGCTGACCACCGATCAGACCTGTTTACTGATTAAAAAAACACTACATCAGTCTACAAGAGCGGATTAAACACAAAGCCAATGACTACAAAGTAAAGGATACAGGCCCATGAAGTGGCGGCCATGTCTAATGTTACTCTTGAGGGATGTAGAAGCCTACCAGGATGACTACAAGTGGACAAGTCAATTCTTTAGTGTTTCTATTTAAAGTGTGTGTGTGTGTGAGTGAGTGTGTGATGTGCTCAGCAGCTGAAGCTGGGCTTATCTGTTGATACGAAGTTGGTCAAATGTTGACTTGCAAGGGAGGTGGCAGAGTAGGAGGTAACAGGAAAGAAACGTAAAGTGAGTGACACGGAAACAGAAAGAAAAAAGGAGGGATAATAGCCCTCGTAATCATTACATAAATCAGCAGCCTGCACCCCCACCCCCCTCCTGCTGCCTCTCTCTCTCTCTCTCTCCCTCTCCCTCTCTCTCTCTCTATGTGAATCAATCACTGTGAATCAATCACAAGTGCATGTGTGCCAGCACGTCTGTGTGTAGGCTCTTTAAATGCCAATTGACTGTTTTTAATGACATTACTGTTGGATAGCAGTGAAAGAAACCCGTTAAACCAAGTTTATGGGCAGGTGTGTGTGTGTGTGTGTGTTTGTGTGTATGTGTAGAAAATGCAACCATATGGAAATTTAACATCAAAATTCCAGTGACAAAAAGGATTATCATTCTAGTACTATGAAAGTGTGTTGAAGCGATTAAGAAAAACATGCACAACTTTATATAATTTTATATAAAATATAATTAAATCAGGGGCATAGAATCCTTGTGCATTTTTACCACTGCCCATCATTGTCCGTCATATTGCGTAATGCTAAATGAACATGTGGGTCTGCCCCTGCCCCAGGCCGCGCACCTTCAATAAATAAATATAGACATCCGTGGTTGTTGTCATATGTGAGTGTACAAAGAGAAACCCAGAGAGAGAGAGACAGAGAGAGAGAGAGAGAGAGAGAGAGAGAGAGAGAGAAAGGGAGAGAGAGAGGGGGGAGAGAGAGGGAGAGAGAGAGAGAGAGGGAGAGAGAGACACATGCTGTAATAAAAAGACCCACATGTAGTGTGTGTTGTATTTCTTTTGTGTTGCATGTCAGCATCACTGCTCCAGGCGGTCATATGCTCCATTTATGTCATTCACACATCAATACTCACACACACACACACACACAGACAAATATTCAGTTCTGTGTGCTTCTGGGACATCTGCCCCATGATCACTGTTCTTTCACACACACTCTTTGCACGTGCAGGCATAGAAACACACACACACACACACAAACACACACCACACACACAAGCTTACCACTTGTAGTCTAATGTCTAATGATGTGACTCACCCGATGCATATGTGTATGCATGAGTTCGTAAGAGAGAGAGACAATGGAGCAGAGAGTGTAGATACAGTCCATAGAATAAGGAGACAACAGAGGTGTGAGTACATTGATGCTGACCATACTGACAAACCTGTATGGTAGCTTTAGTGAAAATAACACTGCATGCATCAACATAGCTTTTCAATTTGGTCACTCTTTCTCACTGACACACACGCTGACTGCATCTTGGGGCTGTGTAGTATTAGTTGAACTGGATTAGGCTTATTAAGATCACGAGCTTATAGCTACCACAGGCGTGTACAGACTGTACACATTTGTATGCATACATCACATGCATTGAAACGACCAACTCTCGCCATTGGGCAGTCAGTCTTCCTCACTTCTCACTGCCACACCGAATGGAAAATGGCAGTAACAAGATCTCATCAAATGAGGGCAGAGTGTCCTGCTCACAGTACATCACAAATGCACACCACACAGTACCCTTGGAGCACTGAGATCACTATTCTGGTTTATGGTGGCGTGCCATGCACATTCTTTAATACACAGATCAGTCACAATGTGATAACGAGCATGTCGATGTGTACGTATTAGAGAGAGATCTCAGGGTATAGAAGTGTTATGTTGGAGGTCATACAGTCCTGACAAGGTCTGTTGACTGGTGAAGGGTAAAATTACTTGTTTTAACTACGACGGAAGCATTCTGACAACGTGTAATTCATTACACATGCACGTTTGTCGTTTTTTTTTTGTGTTTTTGAGCTAAATGGGTGACAGTGACAGAGACAGGCTAAACTAAGCCACTGGGTGACCACAGCACAGGTATCGATTTCATAACCGAGGCAGCTGGAGGACAAAAGTGCGGCATCAACTCATCACGGCAGAATTTTACTCCTTGGAAGATTTGCGTCACGCTCGTTACATAATTCACCGAAAGTTAAACGAGACTCTCATCTAAAGAAAAAAATCTAATTCGAAAACAAAACCACGTACAGGATGACACACTAGTGCAAATGTGCGACTAGCATGTAGATAGTGCGGCCCAGTTTCTTATCCGTTAAGTCGGGCGACAGTCGCCCACTGTAATCTGAGCTCCAAGCTCTTTACGCGCTGGCTCTGCCTTCCTGATTTCCGGAGTGCTACGTCGACATTCAGAGCTCCAAATAAAAACATAACCTAGAGTTAAACGTGACTGCTTCGTCGAATATTTGCAAACGTGCAACATTTTATACACGAAGTGATGCCACTGCTAACATAGTGTCGTATCAAAAATGCATTCAATAACCTTAACCTCAATAGCCTTTGATGCCGTAACGCTGTAGTCGCAGGTGAACAGATGCAGTCACTCACCTCATCAACGTCGTTATTTCCAGCTCCGTTTCCCACCCGAGCCATCCTGATATCCCTGAGATGATACAATTTTGACAAGAGCCTCTCCCCAGGGGCAATGCCAGTCCTACCGCAACATCCGTGGTGAACGTGGCATACCTCTAAGCCCAAATTTGACTTGCTCTGTCTGTCTTTTGCGCGCAGTAGCTCGCTTTCGTTTTTACCCTGTTCTTTTGGACTGTGCTGTATCTTCAGTGAGTCTTTAGCGTCTTCTCATTTCACACCCCAGTCGTTCACTCACTCGCACACATTTTCCTACCGCCGCTCACTCTAGCGCACAACCAACCCTCTGGATATTTACAACTGGAACCTCCGTCGTTGAGCTGACGTACGTAAGGAACACCCCCGTTGCCTCGGTGATAAAGTACACTGCAAATGCCTGTCAATTTGCACACCTCGTCAGGTCATGGCGATTTTTTCCACTTTGCAGTAACCTATACAAGCTTATTTGCGGAAAGAGTTGCCGCTAGCTTCCCAATGAACTGTGTTCATGCCCCTCCTACGCGTGCTATTTTAAGATCTGCGAGGTCTTGTCAGGGTCATCACTTCTGAAGTAGGCCCAGTTTTATGCTACTCCGATCTTTTTTGGATGGGATGAAGTCCGGTTTTGGTTTCTCAATTCAATTCCCTGTTAATTGGGACCACATCTATGAAATGATACCACAAACTAATCCATGAACTTGATGTGTTTTCTTGATGTGCTTGAACTGTTCACTAAACTGTGCAACTTTAGAGTTTATTTACACTTTCAGCGTTAGAGATGATTGACTTTAGTGTTGACATCTTATTTTCATTTTTCAGTGATAATACACAAACCAGACGAGCAACCAAAAAGGTGCCCGAACACGGCGGCGCATGGCAACAATAATTTTAAGAACGTAGATTTTTGGGTGGTTTGGGTGGACATTTTTGGAATAATTAAAAAAAACCTCTCCAAGACTAAGCTGCTTATGTATCCTGCTTAGCAGCCATATTCCAGAACATTGATATTTAGTTTGAATCACCCTGACCCTATGTCCACATAATTTGAGTGTTATAGTTGATAGACTTATTTTTACACAATAGACGTATTGTTGCTCAACGTAGGCTCCAATATCAAGATCAGACCTTGTAATGGTGTTAGTTAGATCATTGTTTGATCTCTGAGTGATGACTACGCATACTGAGTGAAAGAGACATATCCCTTCACCATATAAACATTCCTAAAAGTCTTTTTTTTAATATAAAACATTGCTTCTTGGGTTTAAGCAAGTGTAGCAAGTGTTTAATGAAAAAAACATTGAGGATTTTTTTTTTTTCAGATTATCTTTAAGATATAGACCTGTACGTTCTGAGTTCTGTCCCATCTAAAGTGTTTACTGGCATTTTAACATTGCATTGTTCAATGACAATACATTTTAAGGAACATGTTTAGATTTTTAGGGGTTTACTTTCAAACTGAAAGGCATAATTTGAATCATTAAAAAGCTCTTTCCAAGTCTAAGCTGCTTATGTTTCCTGCCTAGCAGCCATTTCCCAGAACATTGATATTTAGTTTGATTATTTAACACAGAGTCCAAATAAATGTGCACATGAATTGGGTATTATAGTTGATGATAGACCTAGTTTTTCTGATGATATAATTGTGTTCACCAGGTGGATGCACACAGTACAAGACCAGACCTTGGGCAGGCTATAGTTACTCAAAAATTAGATTAATGTTTTGACTGAACCTTTTTAGGGGTGATTTTAACCGTACGCAGAGGAAGATAGATTAAAAAAAAAATCACCCTGAACAATGCCTTCAGGAATTTAAACATTCCTGAAAATTACTCCATTAAAACCTTCCTTCCTTTTTTGCATAGTTTCAGTTTGCATTTCATATCGTAGTTTATTGTCATGCTCTATGTTTTGATTTCATCAAATTCAAAAAGTATTTATTGGCTTTTAAACACTGCATTGTCAGATGACACTAATTTAAAGAAATCAATTTACATTTATTGGGTTTTCTTTCAGACAGAAAAGCATATTTTGAATCCTCATAAAGCTCCAAGACTAAGCTTCTTATGTTTCCTGCCTTGCAGCCACTTCCCAGAACATTGATATTAAGTTTGATTATTTAACACAGAGCCCAAATAAACGTGCACATAAATTGGATGTTGTAGTTAATGGTGGAGGTACTGTAATTACCAGGTAGATCGATACACACACACTGTACACTATCAAGACGAGCAGACCTTGTGCAGGCTATAGTTATTCTAAAATTAGATTATTGGATTATTGGCGACACATTTGATCTTTGCTCAACCTAAATGTCACTCCAATAATAGTTTCCCAGCATTTAGGATATGCTTCATCTTGATAGATGATTTCATCCAGTCTAAATATTCATTTTGCTCATCTTATGAACTTCTGTTATGTTGACAGACAAAAAAATGTTAAAAGGTCTCAGTCAAGAATGTGTTATTTTGTGGTATGTCAGTATGCACTAAATTTATTAAAATTACTCACCCCTTTGACAGAAGATGTTTAAAGAGCCATTATATTATACTTACTTATACTATACTTATGTGAATTAAGTTCATTAATTACAACTCTATCGGACTTGTGTGTTGTAGGACATTTTGTACTGTTACTTTCAACCTCTGCTTGGATGTGTTTACTGAAAAGACACATTGGAGACACAGTTTTATTTTTTAATTTTATTTTTAAAAAATGATGTGCTAGTTAATGCTCACAGATAAAACAGGAACGTAACAAACATTTTCAGGACGGAAACAGATCCATCAAAATTGATGTGGATATGCTATACTGCAATCAAACTGGACAAAAATGTTTATAGGTAGTTTATAGCCTATTTGTAAGTACAGTATGTTTGCATTAATGCAAGTGAGTCATATAGCTTAACTTGTATAATAAGTGTGTTTTGTCAATGAGTAAATTTGTTGGAGTCAGTGAGAAAGATGAACGTCTTTCTCCTCTATGCCGTACCAAATAATTCTGTGTAATCTGTGGTTGTGTGTGTGAGTGTGTGCAGACGCACAAGTGCATGTGCTTCTATTTGCATCAACCAGTGTTCTGGAAAGCAAGCCTTGGTTTCACCTAAATAAAATTTCAGCAGTACTATTTCTGTCTTGATCACACTCACTCACTCACTCACTTGTGCGCGCACACACACACACACACACACACACACGCACGCACGCACACACACACGCACACGCACACACTCTCTCACTCTCACTTCTACACACAACCTCCAAACAGTGCAAAAAAAAGTGTAAAATAAGTCAAAGACACACAGTCAAAGCAATAGCAGCATTTAAATGGATTGTGTACATCAGTGTACTGTTTTGTGTGTGTGTGTGTGTGTGTGATGTAAATGATCTTGATGGAGTGGATGGTCCAGGAAAATCCCACAACACATTTTAAGTCTTAGAAAAATATATATAAAAACACACAAATTCATTGGCAGCAAAAACAGAACATGGACAGAAAAAAACTGGGTCTGCAACTCCTGCGGTTCACAGCACTGAAATACAGGAAACACACACACACACACACACACACACACACACACGGTTATGGTTACAAGGCTAATTTTTCAGGGTGTTGCTAAGAGTATCTCTGCGGTGTCTGGTCTGGCTTCATCTCACCTGTGCTCTGCTCCTCCCCTCTTCTCTCCACCACCGCCCTCCTCTCTTCCTTTTCCATCCTCTTCTCCCCCACGCCATCAGCTTCCTCCGGCTGCGCGCGCTCTCTCTCCTCCCTCTCACGCTCCTGCTGGATGCTGCTGATGTAGTCAGGAGAGAGCTCCTCCTCGCTGCTCAGATACACACTTTTGAACTTGTGGTAGAGCATCGAGGCTTTCTGCATGATCACCTCGCTCTCACTAAACCTGCGGATCTGTGACAAAACAAAAAATAAAATAAAATAAAATCAGATCACCACCAGAACAAAGTGATGAAGCACAGGAAAATACAGGACACCAGAACAAATAGTCAAACACACAGTAATATTTTTAATAGTTAAAAGGTAAAACAGGATCTGTAAAAAGTTTGTGGAAGAGCGTCGACCAAATGAAAATATTTTTTAATATTTGTAGTGTTGACACACAAATTTCTTATATTTCCGGTAATGTCTCACACAGTTTTCCACCTCATGTGCATTCTCTTATTATGTACATAAGGCCAGTCAAGGATGCTTAATGATTGACTAGTTTGTATTTCACTGGTTGTGTTTAAGAGAACATTCTTTAGGCAAAGTTCGGCACTGTACTTTAAGAGGCTGCAATTACCGACAGACCACCTGTCCAATAAAAAGTTCATTGTCCTAGCTCAACTGCATTGCTTCACTGGGGAGTTGTGTTGCATGAAATAAAATTTGCTGGAAAATAACAGGGGATAATACTTAAACAATGGCATATTCTATATCAAGGTCTTGAGATGAAATCTGACCTTGTTTCAACTGCTCAAGGTCAATGAAAATAAGGTTCTGCTCTAAGAATTGCCTGAAGTTTTGTATTTCCTCTGACACATATAGTTGCTGTAATCAGTTGGCCAATGAAAACAAAACAATCAACTAGTGTGTTTGTGGTATCTAAGAACCACAAATGACGTTGACATGACATTTTATTTTTCACCAACAAGGTGCTATTCAAAGGTTTCCTTTTATACCATAACAAAAATTGGGAGTTTTTCCTTGCCCCTGTTGCTAATTGGTGGTCTTTGATGGATTATGCGCTATGAGACATGTCTTTTGTAAAATGCCCTGTACAAATAAAATTGAATTGGAAAATTTAATTCAACAGGTAACACACATTAGGTTACTTGTTTTATTCCCAAATAAAAATACAGACTACATTTAGAATCCGTCCTCCAAGACAAACATGCCCTCAGTTTTGTTAAACAAGTGTGTGTGTTTTGTTATTAAATTTAGATTAATCTCTGATCATTTTTTATATCATCTATGTCTTTGATCATTCTGACTTTTACACAACCTTGATCCAAATGTACCTTTCCATTTCATAATTAATTAAAAAAACATTCATAATTCCATTGCTTCCACATTTTTCAGACTTGCACAAATGCTCTGTAATAATTTATATATTGTGTCAACCAACCCTATTCCTCCTTAATCTAGCTATTACTGTGGGCTACTCTGCACTGTTAGGAGTTGGAGTCCTCTGACGCACACGCAATACAAGATTAGGGTTAGTACCAGCTTACTCAACTCAGACAAAGGTCGAGCCCAAACCTCGGCACTGTGCCGGACTAAAGAAAACTTTGTCTTCCTGTGGGTGCCCGCTACCCTTTTATGGGAATTCCGAGTGAACCCACACTCCCTCTGGTGTACGAGGTGTGTTTGTGATTTATATATCTATAGCGTCTACCTAATGCTATCTAACCTTTGCCCATCCTAACAGTATACTGTAGGCTTTTGTCAGTCCCACAGGGGGTGTCTGGATCACATACCTACCAACCTGTACGCATTTTCCATAACAGCTACGCATTGTGACATTGTTTGACGTTTGGCATTGCTCATTGGCGCTCTTTGTTGTGAAGCGCTATAAGACTTGTAATGTCTTTTGTATAATGTGCTATACAAACTAAATTGAATTGACATTGAAATATGCTGATACGCATTGCCATTTAAAAGAACACAAATCTAATGAGTTTGCCTAATTTTATAATTAACCCGAATTTGCAGACAGTTCAAAGACAAATACGAAACGTCAAGTCAGAACAATAGAAGTACAGAGGCAGCAGCAGCAGCACTGACCTCTCGAGTCCCCACTCTGATAGACTTATGCTAGATTATGACCCGATTTGCAAAGGTAAATAGTCTTGGAGTGAAATTCAGATTGTAAATGATAAATCAGTTTTAAAGATCCGCTCAGTAAGTCCGTTTTTTAACCCTGCATTAAACGCCACTAAGCTGTAGGGGAAGCTCTGTACAGCTAGCTGTATTGCTGTATTGTACAGCAAGCTGCATTGCTAGCGGTGCACTCTCTCACACGTTGCATGTTCCGTTTTCACTTTACAGGGCTGCTGTACAGCGGTGTGCTCAATAACCGTTTGCAACACAACAGGCCAGTCTAACAGAAAAAAACTATATCCAAGTGATTTTATGGCCACAAAAATGGTTGCAGAAACTTACTGAGGGCCTTTTTGATGCTTTATGTAAATGTTCCAATGTATTTGCAAGCTGGCTCATGTTTAGTCATTTGGAATATTTATGGTTATTACGAATAGAATATTATAATAATGTTATTTAAAAAAAAGTAAAAGTAGAAAAAAATGGAGAAAAAAAACATAGGTTTTTGTGAACAAATTTCTCATATCAAGAAACAAAGATATCTTTAAAAAGGGGTGTCTGTGACGTTTGCTGATAACATTAATGACTATAAAATACCTGACCTCTCAAATTAACATTCACTTGGTTGACCTGGCCAAAGCTATAGGCCTTCATGCGAACCTTTAGTTAAAGGCCCACTATGCAACATTTTTCATTTAATTAATCCGTTTCATACTGTTTAGGATGCTAAAATTAGTCATTACAAGGCGAACGAACGGTGTAGAATGCGCCACCGTGGCCAATAGTGGTCTTTTAAAGTAGAGGAATCCTACAGTATGTATATTATACAAAATTAGTTTAACTTCATGACAATAGCCTATTTGGTTGCCGCTTCAGGCCATGTTTTTTTTTGCCAACAAGGTGTTATCCAAAAAAGAAATGTTCAAGGTTGGCAGTTATGGGATAAATACTTTCCAAAGTAACACATTCAAAGATATAGTTCTGTCTGCATGGGCACACACAGCACAAGATTACTATGCATTTCTATAGTTAGGACTGGAAGCCTAATCAGATTTCGTGTGGATTTAAAGGAAAATATTACAATGCTTTTAGAAATATTGTATGTGTGTGTATACTGTACATGTTACTGTGTTCATGAACGGGTCAAAAGTTCAAAATGCTTCACTTAGAATAAAAGGCTTGTTTTGTAATGCAGTTGCATTTGGGGGGAAAAAAACACTCCCCCATGTGATCTTCAACATCGTCACAGTGGCCTACTTATTTTTAAAACAGATTTCAACAACAGAACTTCTAGCATTAAAAATCCATGAGCGAGTGTGTGTGTGTGCGTGCGTGTGTGTGTGTGTGTGTGTGCGCGTGTGAGTGTGAGTGTGTGTGTGTGTGTGTGTGTGTGAGTGTGTGTGTGCTGTTCTACCCTGCTGAGTGTTTCGATGAGCTCTTTGTGCTTCTGCAGATGCTGTGAAGACACTGGTACTCGTCCCAACTCATCTAAGGCCAGAACACACTTCCCTACATCCTGAAAGGAAAAGAAAAAAAAACTATTACAAAGAAAGAGAGAAAGGGGATTTGAAACGTGAGGGAGCTGAGAGAAAGAATCATGAATAACGGCTGTCATGAATGTGTACGGAAGGACATGGCTTTGACAGTAGGACTTTACTGAATATCTCATTCTCATGTCATTGATCACATAATAATGAAGCCACTGAGCTGGAAAAAAAAAATCAGTGTGACCTACTGTGTTCCCAACGGTCAAGGAGATGCGGATCTCTCCAAGGAGCCGGTGCAGTCGAGAATCTGTGACTGAGTCTGTAACTGCAGAACAAACACTGTTAAACAGACACACACACACACGCAATCATAACATAGGACTGAAACACGGGACTGGAATTGTGCCTCACCTATTTTAATGCCTACTTTCCGATCCTCTTTTTTCTCTCTCTTCAGTAGGGAAGCCTCATCCCTAAAAGGAAAACAGACAAGAAGTTATGATATGATGTATGTGGGGTGATGTGTGTGTGTGTGTGTGTGTGTGTGTGTGTGTGTGTGTGTGTGTGTGTTTGCATGCACATGTGTGTGTGGTCACTTACAGCTTCATATTTTGAAGGTCTTTTCTTCCTTCAGGCTCCAGCACATTCCCTCTCCTTTGCTCCCTCAGAGTCTCGCTCTTCTCTCTTTGAGCTTCCTTGACCTCCGTCCCCTCGTTCATATTCTCTTTCCGAAGCTCCTTCTCTTTCTTCTCGCTTTCTTCATTCGTTACCTCCTTTGTGTTTCTGAGTTCCCTCTTCTTCTCTTTTGGTACCTCTTTTTCCGATTGTGCGTCTCTCCTGTTTTCCCTCCTGAGCTCTCTTTTCTCCTCTTTTGGGATCTCTTTGGCTGCTGTTGATACCTGCTTGGTGTCTTCCTTTTGAACCTCTTTTTGCTCGACTTGCGTCTCCTTCTTTTGCTCCTTCACAAGTTTCTCTTCCTTTTGAATTTCCTTGACCTCATGCGTCCTGTCATCATTCCGAAGCACTCTCTTCTCCACTATTGGAACCTCTGCTGCTGTCTGCTTCTCATCTTCTTTCTGAACCTTTTTGAATTCCGCTGGTACCTCTATGCTTCCACTACAAATTTCCTTCCTCTCTTCACTGGGAACCTTCTTGACCTCAATGGGCTCCAGTTTCCTGTTGTCCTTGCGTAGCTCCCGCCTCTCTTCTTTTGGTACGTCCTTCACCTCCACTGCTGCTTGCTTTTTGTCATCATTCTTGTCTTTTGGAGGTTGCTTTTCTATGGTTGCCATCTCTGTTTTGTTCTCTCTCCGCAGGTCTATCTTCTTTTTTGGAACCTCGTTGATCGCTGATATTTGTTTTGTACCCTCAGAATCTGAAAGTGCTATCTCGTTCTTGTTCTCCTGAGGTTCTCGTGTCTGCACCCTGACCTCTACTGGCACCACAGCCTTGTTCACCTTTGGAAGTTCCTTCTCTTTTGGAACCTCCTTCAGCTCCTTCTCTTTTGGAACCTCCTTCACCTCCTTCTCTTTTGGAACCTCTTTGACCTCCATGGACACCTCAGCCTTGTTCACCTTTGGTAGCTCCTTCTCTTTTGGAACCTCCTTGACCTCCTTCTCTTTTGGAACCTCTTTGACCTCCATGGACACTTCAGCCTTGTTCACCTTTGGTAGCTCCTTCTCTTTTGGAACCTCCTTGACCTCCTTCTCTTTTGGAACCTCCTTGACCTCCATGGACACCTCAGTCTTGTTCGCCTTTGGAAGCTCCTTGACCTCCATTGACACTTCAGTCTTGTTCTCCTTCTGAATCTCCCACATATCTTTTGCAATCTCATTGACCTCCTTGGACACTTCGGTCTTGTCTTCTTTCGGGAGCTCCCTCTTCTCTTCCGCAATGTTCTTGGTCTCTGTTGGAGCCTGCTTATCACCCTTTTCTTCTTTCTGTATTTCCTTCACCTTGTTCCTCTGTCCTCTCCTGACCTCTCGACTTTGCACCAGATCCTGCAGAGACTTCAGGACGGCAGACACCTTGCTCTTCTGAGAAAAAAAAAGAAAATTATTTAGTAAGGGATTATTCAGTTGTGTATGATTGTCCACTGAAAAGATTTCTTTTGTTGACATAGTGGTCCTGCCACTGTGTCATCACACAAAGTGTGTATGTACATTTCTGTATATACACTGCACTTCTGTGCTTCACAAAGATATGACATGTTGAAACAGTCCAGAAATTCAAAGCAAGGCAGTCCTTCTTCTCTAATATCATCAATAACAATGCTCATGTACAATTCGCTGTTGAAGTCCACTGACGCCGATTTGTGATGTCCCTCAGGGATCAATCAGTTATCATAGCTATGACATTCAAATTCACCTCAACCTCTCACTTAATGACTATGCACCCCTAGAATCCCTTAATCCCCTAGAATCCCTTAAGTCATTGTATTTGGGAAGAGAAAGCAAAGACTCAGGATTAGTGCCCTTCTTGGGATTTGGAATTAAAGATAACGATAGCTGCTAACAGGGTCCAAGCTGCCCGATCTGTTTAGCACCATGGCTAACCTGACTTTATGGAACTGAACACCCACTTTGACACTTGCAAGAAGTGACCCTTGGCATTGAGGGCAAGTGCCAAACCACCACGCTACAGGGGATAATACACCACAGGTGTTTTTGTGAGTTGGTGTGGGCGGAGTGGATACAGATTGGAGATCGCAAATGATTGAAGACACTTTATGAGTACACACTAAAGAGTGTTGTGAGTGAAATGTAAAGATTTGGTTTTATGAAACTTGGGCTTGGGCAATCACAAATACACCCCTTATGAAAATCACCACTATGCAAATTGTTGATAATATCATGTCAGAGACAAGATTTGAACCCATGATCTTAGTGTTGCATAACCGGCACCAATCCACTACACTATCATGTACTACTCAACCTGGCTTTTTTAATCTAACAGGAACAAAACCAGATTAGTATTTATTTATGCAGGTTGCTAATGAATTTTACAAATGCAAGTGATTAAAGTTGAATGAAAAGAGGTTTATTGAGACCTTCGAGGCACATCTCCATAGACTAGGTAAGGTTCATTTGCAGAACTCTGACATGTTGAACGAGGATAAAAATGGGTCATGGGTTATCGCAAATTGAAGACAATGGTCATAGCCACTCAAAACCCCACATGGCTGGCCAAAATTTTGGATAGACTAGCATAGACTTTAGAGAGGTGGAAGAATTATAGCTTCTCGCCCGAAAAAAAACTAAATGAAATTTACCATATCTGCATTCGGGCTTCTGTTATCAGTTCTGTGGCCTTGGCTGAAATAACAACTCCCCTGACAGAACAGGGTCCGGAGACTCTCTTGCATTCCTTACCCCCCAGAACACCTTCTCACACACACACACACACATTGACACATTTAGACATATATGCACCCACCCACCCTGCCCCTCATCCACCGTCTCTATTGCTTCACAACCCCAGAGTAGACAGGCGGATCTGTGACAGCATGGACAGATGGCTGTCTGTCCATGCTGGACTACTTCCAAATCCCTTACCCCTACCCTGTTGCAATGACTCGTATGTTGCAAGATGTTGTAAAATGTGCTTATATGTGCTGAGGTGTATTCCAGATATCTCTACTTCATTTACTATGCCTTTCGGTCCTTTCTACCCCCCTATGTGATGATTTGGTTGCCCATCAACATCAAGGGAACCTATGACTCTATGATCCATTCAACCCAAATGTCACATGTTTACTATGCTAATTATGTTAATTATGTTTACTCTGCACTGCTAGGGGTTTGAGTTAATCTAGACTGCAAGATCCTTGTAGGTCAGTCACCTACTCAAGGTCGCAAGCAAAGTACAGATTTAATAATAAAGTTAAAGCATTTTAGCAAAAGTAAACAAGTAAAACACAAGTTACTTGCACTGACATAATTAAACAATTTAAAATTGGCATTGGTTGGTAAATGTTGGGCATGGTGGCCAACATTTATTAAACTGTAATATTAACATGGCTTGACATATCAAAATTTAATTCAATAACTTTTATGAGGCTTGGTCTGAAGATGGCTGTGTAGTGTCTGTGCTCCTGTGCGTCTATATTTTTCTAACAATATAAAACTTTAAACACCATCAGCTCCAAATGTATGACAGATATATCACATGCTTTTGAAAGCCTCCCACAGTTTGCCCACATAGACCAAATCAGGTGCCAACAGACACCAGTGTTCTCACCTCCTGCTTTGTGGAGCCCTCACCTACATCTTCAGTAGTCTTCATCTGCTTGGGCTCCGGTTCCACCTCTTCTCGCTCCTCTCTCTCTCCTCTTCTCCTCTTCCTTCCATCCTTCTCCTGAGACTCGTCTGTGGAGGGATGTTTAGTGTTCTTTAGTTTGTACATGTGGATGTGTGTGAGTGTGTGTGAGTACATAGACTAATTATGGCATTGTAGAGGACAACAAGGAAGTCTTGCATGAAGATGTTTAAAGTATTGCAAAAAGTTAAACTGTTCTCAATGTCCACTATAATCCAGCTGCCTGATCTATATCTTGTCAGTGTACCATAGAAAAGGACTGTAAAAAGACTGGGTTCCTTGGGGGAACAAAATAAACCAAAAATGTACATGCCCTCTCGGCTACCTTTAAGCAAAAGATGACAAGCTGTATAGGGTACGTACCTGCAACATGGACTTCAGTGCTCTTCTGAAGAACCTGAGATTGCAGAGCCTGGACTTTCTTTAAGTGGTCAATTTCCTGAGATGGTGGAACATCTGCTGAATGTGTGGTCTGAGGAATAGCTGTGGTATCTTGACAAGATTGTTCTTCTTCAAAGGGCACATCTCCCTGAGTGGTTGTGTCTTTCTGCACTGAAGCAGCTTCCTGAGGTGATCCAGGCTGTGCCCGCTTTTGATTGGTGGACCTAGGAGGTGTGGCAGTTACCAAAGCTGGCTGGTTGATATGGCATTTGTCAGTAGCTTTTATGGACACGGATTTCTGAGGTGTGGGCAACACCTTGGTGGTACCTTTAGGTCTACCACGTGACCTTCGACCAAGGGAGGCTTCCTTCTCTAAGGGCACAGCTTTGTTGGAACGCAAGGACTTCTGAGCAGAAGCAGGCAGCTCAGGTCCAGGAGACACTGTGGTGGCATCGGTTGCTGACCGCCGAGTGACTGTGGTTTTGGGAGTGGCAGTGAGAGTGGAGACCTGTTTAGAAGCCGCTGATCTGATGGGAGTTTTTTTCTCTGTGGTCACAGGTGGGGCTGCAGGTGGTGGTTTCTCCACTGCACCATCCTCCATTGCAGTCTTGGTGGGGTGCGCGTCCGTCAAAGACACGTTGGCAGCCGTGGCAACCGCAGCGCTAGCAGCTGCTCTCTTTTGGGCTTTCCGCATCTGTTCCACTCTGCTCAGCAGTGACAATTTCTGTCTCATAAAACAACAACAAAAACAACATGAGTCAAGCATCTGCAGCGCAAAGATAAGACGCAAGTTGTGTGTTGCAGTCCTCAGGTGCCAAATCATATACTGATCACATTGGAGGTGATAAATCACTGTAAATCTCTTTAGGTGCATGCACAACATCCCTATGGCTTTTATAGGAACCCCTGATGTGATGGAACAATTTTAGAAGACGTTTTTCCCCAATATCTCCCACCTTCATGCCTTGTCTATGAGCCACAAATCAGGATCTTACACAAGGAGATTCTTTTAGTCACAGATTACATTAGGTCTAGACCCCATACCACATTATAATATTCTTGAAATAGCTGTAACGAAAGGATGTTTTGAAATAGTTGTAACGAAAGATGTTTTAATAATGTCTCACTTTTGGTCCTTTTAGGCATATTCCTGGGTCATGCTCAATCTCCCACATCCCTTCAGGGAATCCTCCTTTCTTGATTGGCTTGTTATATTTCTCTTTGTTCGGCCAATAGGGAACAATTTCATTTGGGAGCAGGAAGGTTCTGGAAGGAAAAGGAAATGGTATCAGAGGAATATGGCGTCTTAGCAACAGGCCATTAAGAGATGTATTTGCCCCTAGAGCTTATTATGCCAACACACAGGAATTCCCATATCAGCAACAGTTAAGCACAACACTGTCAGTAAGTAGGCCTAATCTGCAGTTATTCTTATTCGAACCCTAAACCTTACTTGATAGTTATATTAAGTTGATAATTTACACACATGACACATGCAAGGCCATGCCAGGTACATGGGCAAGCTCGCACACACTTTCCACTTACGTCTGATGAGTGCCATAGAAGAATATGGGTACTTTGTTCTTGGGCCCTTTGCCTTCACCAATCTGCAGAATGATCAGAATTAGCTGCAACACTGCATTCAAAAACGTTTTGTGAGAAAAGGAATTAACAGACGAAAGTATTAGCAACAACAAACCCTGGCAGGCCAAAAAGGATAACCCTTCATCTTGGCAAAGACAGGCTCTCCAGGTTGAAAGCTATGACCATCCTTCACAGCCTTCATGTTCAGGTTATCTCTACCCTAAGAGGTAATGGCAGAATGTTGAATGCCCATAAAGCAGCTACAATCAAAACGTATAAGTTAAACCTTCATTTTATGTACGGGCATGATTGCCAAGCACACAAGAACGTAACGTTAGCATTATAACATGAAATGTCTCATCACAGCTAGCCAGTTGCTAACTCATACATTGACCAAAAACCGACTACTACGGGAGGTACATTTAAAAAAACATTAAAAAAACAATACAACGTCAGTGGATCTATCTTACAGACCACAACTGATATGACCACGTATTATGTATCCAATGCCCTTCTGCTAAACTCATACCGTTAACGTTACTGCTCTGCTACATTGTATCAGAGGCAGTTCTGCAGCCGACATGCACACACACATCTGCTGTGAAAGGCATATTCAAACAGCACAAAATAAACACTTTATGGACTCATACAGCACATACAAATAGCGGTATATTTACCGTTAGATTTAGAGTGCCAAAATGAACAAATGCACGAAATGAATGTGGCTAAGCAAGTCGATCCACCACGACCAGCAGCCAACGTGTTATTCAGCTCGTAACGTAACAGAATCTGCTTGGCGCATCCATAGAATAGCCTACCGCCCAACAACAATCCTCGGTGGAACCGGAGGTGGAGCTTCTAGAAAGCTCGAGACTAGGGCTAAAAACCCAGGGAGTATTATATTAAACTCACAATCTAAAAACGTGATTTTACACGAAACCCCAAGCCACTACAGAATGTAACTTCAAAAACAAAGAGACAAGTGACGTACCATACGTGTATGATTTAAAGTGCAAGTCACAACATTTAAGACAAAAACCTTTCCACAAAAAAACTTTATTTTCACAATTTAAATAATTGCTGTAGCCTACTGTAACATCAAAACTATATTTGGTGTCTCAAAAACAACTCAAATCAACACAATTTCTACTGTGTAGTGTAGCGTCGGTAATCCCTGGTTTTATCTAGACTTTCTGACTTATTATGTTTTACATGTACCAACATTATGTTTTACATGTATGCAACCAAGTAAAAGTGCATAAACACAATACAAATTAAATTCTGCCTTTTTTGCGCACACAAAGTCTTTATCAACTTGCAGTCTTTGTTGTACATGTGAAGGCCTACATCTGTGCCCCTTTAAATGTATTCTGTCTCTTAGCCAATTGCGAATGCTCCTGTGTAGAGGAAGTGACGTTGAAACATACAAAGCAGAAGAAGCCGACCCTGGCGTCAGATTTAAACGGATTCGCAAACTTGAAACAGGTAGCATTTTCAAATAGGTTGAATTTACACAAACTGTGATTGGAACTAAATGTTGCAAATTGAACTATACGTGTAAATATTGTATTATTCGTGCTAACACCCAGAGTTAAAAAAGACAGGGGTGTTTGTTTACTTGGCCACACGCCAAAGAGCTAAGCAACAACATCCCAAGGGTGGTAACGTTAACTAACGTTATGCAGTTGACAAATGTTGTTGGTTAACAACGCTGCCAACCCGCGACCCTTTGAGCTTTACATTTTTCGCTGATGTTCTTTATACTACATATAAACTGACAAGTAGTTGTTCTCGGCAGATTTAATGGCATCCTTAACCGAATGTTTTTCTTAAACTTATCTATACGAACTTGAGTTGTTAGCAAAATCTTTGAATGAGAATAAAAAACGCCGATTGTTTGATTAAGCTAACGATGTTTTATCTCGCACTGATCAACTAGATAGGTAACGTTATACGTCCAACCCTTTAATAGCCCTCGAGAATGGGAAATTACACATTTTCTAAACTAACCTTGTCTCGTAGATGTTATACATTTTATATTTACTATCCTATTACTACCTACTAATACCTACTGATGCATTTCAAAGGAAGGCAAGAAACATTCTAGGACCACTGTAAAAGCTTGACACTTTATGAGAACACACAAACGTAAAAGAATGCAGTGCAACTCACTTGCCGCCTGTCACTTCCTCTGCAGGATAGCCAGGAGGCTGTCGCTGTCATGCCAGGCGAGGCCGGAGAGAGACAGCCAGGGGGCCGTTCTAAGCGCAAGGACCCAGGCCAAAAGGCTGGACTTAGGGCGTCTCACCCACGACCTTCTAACCAGCTTAGCTCTCAGGACCAGATCGCCAGGTTTTTATGTGCTGCTTGTAGATTTGAGTAGTTGAATGATTTGCTGTAACACTGTGTCATGTAATACTATAAGCTCAAGGGAAAAGTTAATCTTAAATGACCCTGAAAAAACTTATTTAATGTATTCATTTTTTCAAGAAACGTAACATGTATTTATATCTGTTGTTTTAAAGAAATGTAACATGTATTTATATCAGTTTTTGCCATAAAATAGCCATGGTTGCTGAATTGGCAATAAATCAAATAATCAATCAATCAATCAATCAATCAATCTTAAAGGGATAGTTCGGTTTTTAACACATTTAGCCCCTTTCACAGGTTGTCTAAAATGAAATAAAGTGGTTGACTTCAAAATCTTGATTGCTCCTGTCTCGGTTATTTGGGAAATATAGAATCGCCTCTGGCTGCCTTTAAAATGGCTAGCAATGGGCATGTGTTGTTTCGCCAGAGGCGATTCTACATTTCCCAAATAGCCGAGACAGAAGCAGTCATCAAAATTTCGATGTCAACCACTTTATTGCATTTTAGACAACCTGTGAAAGGGGCTTAATGTGTTAAAAACCGAGCTATCCCTTTAAATGACCCTGAACGTATTTTGTTCATCCACCATGCACATTGTAATTGGATACCTATATTTATCCTGGTGGTCTTGTAGTTCACCGTCATAATTAATAATTTTATTAGGATGATACAACTAGTGTTGGTATCCTGCTTAACGCCTATAAATTGATAAATGAAGTGCAGGAAGAGCAACATTTCTTTTTTCCCGTTTAGGCTGAAGGAGGTAATTGTGCAGTTAGAATGCGAGCGTGAGAAAGTGTTACTTGAGCGTGATCTGCGCATACAGACATGTACGGAAGAGGCCCCAGACTCTGAATCCACCGTACTGAGATGGAGGATCAACCAGCTGGAAAGAGAAAAACTGGAGCAAGCCACCAAACACAACCAGGAGGTAGGCAAAGTTAGCCATTTTGATTGTTTCAAAGCAATTTCCCCATCACCAACCTTAGGTTGCTAACTGGTTTTGTGAAACGGACACCAGGAGAGAATCATGTGATGTACTGGCCAGGAAGGAGGAACAGTACCTGCAGATTGGCTTTCATTCCCAGCTTGTAGGATACTATGCATAAGTGGAGTGTCAGTGCATTCTGCTCAGAAGTGTTTCTGAATGTTGTATACCACCGGTCAGATGTACGTGTACGTCTACCCATATCCCTGTTGCTCAAACTCGCAGTGTTGTCATTTGGAAGTGGGATGGGCAAAGTTTTAAATAAACAGTAGAGAGCAAGGAAACATGTATACAGTTTTCAGTACCCCTTTTAGTCTGTGTCTGTGCTGCCTACTGAGAATTTACAGCAATGCAACAAGACTGCAAGTTAACTCCCTCCGATTAGTCTCTTTTATTTAAAATCCACATAGGCTTTATTGACATTGACCTCTTTCTCTATCTCATCCGTCTTCTCTTGTCCTCTGGCTTTCCCAGGTGTCCCAGCTGGACGCTCAGGTTGCTAGGCTACGGGCCCAGGTTGAGCGTGGGGAGGCAATGCGTCAGACGTTGGAGTATGACATTGCCGTGGCAACGAGGGACTCTGCCTCTGACAAGAGCAAAGCAGAGGCTAGGTTGACTGGATTGCAAAAAGAGAATCAGGAAGTGAAAAGTATGTGTGGGTACATTCAGGGATTAAAGTGGATTGTAAATATACTGCATTATTTATCAAACAATGAATATGTTGCTCACTTTTGAAATATTTGGGGCATTTTACTCTGTGATGTCGTACATACAACATTTTAGCCTTTTAGCACAGGAACAAGGAAGGAGTGTAATTTGATTGGCCATTTGCTGTAATATTGACTTT
>JAGFZM010001379.1:0-12897 GCA_017657215.1 Limnothrissa miodon | reverse complement strand
CCCACCCCTAGTCTTTATCTCTGGTTAGTCTATATAACATCCCAGAGGTCTTAAATGTCCTGCAGACGCAAGAATCAGAGGTCCATGTGCAGCACATCCTTGGCCTCCTCCTCATGAATCTTACCAGCTCTCTCCTCTTACTGGCCTCGGTGGCCTCGTCTGTTAGTTGGGCAAACACCTCCGTTAGGAGCTTCTCATTCTCCTGTTTAAAAGAGGAAATTCATTCTCAAATCAGTTCCACAAGCAACAGCACCACATTGGGACACCCCAAATATATATATATATATTTTTTTTTAAAGAGGTCAGAAAGTCATCATTCAGGAAGAAATACTCCTCAAATAAATAAACAAATAAATAAAAAAAAGTGTAGGTTTGAGAGAAAACCCAAGAGATGCATTTACAGCTAGAATTACAGAACTCCACAAAGCAACTAGGTACAAAGGGGATATTTTATGTAATTTTATAATTGTAGCAGACAAACACATTAGAATGGAATGTTACATTTCTGTGGCACATAAGTGAGAAACATCTGCCAGGTCAGGAGAATAGGTGAAAACCACATTATGGAAACAATATCAGGGGGGCTCCACATTTCTGCTTGTGAACCCATTTGATACATATGCAGCAATGACTTCCATCTACACCAGTTCAAAAAAGTGAGGGCTGGAAAAGCACAATCATTTTCAGATTTGACACCTCCAACATCACAACATACTCCACAGCAGTCTTTTGCCACATCACCCAAATATATTAATCTCAGACAACACATCACAACACACAAAATTGAACATTGATGAAATGTGACACCCAAAGTAGTTGCATTCAGTAAAAGCTACACAGCTTCTAGGTTCCTCTTCGCTAACCTACCTGTAGCATGCTAACTATCTCCACTTTGTTGAAGAATATGAAAGACGTTAGCGTGGATAGGAAGTTCTCCTCGAAAACGGACGGCGTGGGGAGGATGATGTCCTGGATGTACTGCACTCGGTACGTCTGGTGGATTTTCTGCCGCAGCTCTGAGTCCGTGATGGGGACCACCTCCTTGAACTTGGCAGTCTTGGTGAGAAACTCCCTGTGCCTCTTGGGCTGAACAAGAGCAGGGTCGTACTCCAGGCATCCAACAACATCCATGATGCAGTCGTCGGAGAACATCACCTCGAAGAGAGCAGCCTTGTTGAGGAAAAGCACGCCACGCACAATCTCATAGAGATGATGCAGGCCCTCGAGGTCCTCCAGATCCTCACAAGTCCTGAAGAGCTGCAACAGCTTCTTGATGTAGCCTTCGCTCATGAGGGCCAAGGCCAGCTTCTCCCGGCGGATGGGAGACGAGAGGACAGACGTCACAAGGTCCGCAATCTCCTCCAGTCGGGCGAGTTCACATGGGGGCAGCTCCACCAGGTGACTGGTCTCAGGCAGCTCGTCCACGCGCTCCTCTTCTGATTCGTCGATGGGATCCTGGGTGATCTCCAGGGACGGGTCTTTGCCCTGCACCTAAGGGGACACGTTTAACATGAAAGCATGGGGTGATTCAACAGCCAAAATAGAAACTCCAACCCACATCACTTATAAAGAGCTAAGTGACACGCTATTAAATTTAATCAGAGTTGCTAACAAAACTCAAAGATTTAGGCAGAAACATTGCCTAAAAATAAAGACGCAAAAAAAATAAATCACAGCATCAAAAAAAAATGGTTTGGAAGATATATTATGATAATCATCTTTATAATCATTGAACATTCACCAGCAACCAAACATTTGTAAACTGGCAATGATTTTTTTTTTTGTTTAATCGGGCTTTGGCATTTATGAGGCCAACCGCAGACAAATACAGTCTAACACAATAATTTCATCATGTCCATACTTTGAAAAGCTAAATAAGCAAACTCTAAAGGACAAAGTAAAAATAGAAATATGCAATTACCTCACAAATCTTCTCCCAGATTTCATCACAGCCAGCTTTTTCCTGGAAACTCAGTGCAAGATCATAATTTTCTGCTTCTGACCAGACAATCAAGGTGTCCTAGGAGGGAGGCAAGAACATGGTTAATTAGAACTAGAGTGTATGATTTTTGCCCATGTAGAGGCAAATGTAGACAATCCACACCCACATTTACTTTTAATAGGCAAGCTAAATTAAACATCTCAAAAAAAAAAAAAAAAAAGGCAACTCAAACTCACTTGTTGTTTCTGATATGCTGTGTTTGGACTGATTTTTGACTCCAAGAGAAGTGAGCCTGCAACAAGGAATTTATATAAAGTTAACTTTACATCTAGTCTATATATTTTACCATATCTGATCACCAATATATACGAATACAACATACAGATGAGAGAAGTTTATCCTTTGAGGAGTTTGTTTTACAGATTGTGACAGGAAAACCAAATCCTAACAGTGTTTATATTATTGCACTTGCAGTTTGCAGCAAGTTTGTAAGAAGTCGTTACACAAGTAGATTGACATTTCTCACAAAATATGGCTTCTCAAACATTACTTGTCTTTAAATGGGTAAATCACTCTATGGTAACACGGTAACTAGCAGATGACCATGCAGGGTCACACACTTCTTTTCGGTAGCAAAGTTGGGGGACAAACTAAAGTTAATCAACATGAGAAGAATCAAAATCACTGATACAGGATCACAAGGAATCGCTGACTCTTCTAATGAAGTAATCAATTTGAACTCGTGTGAAGATAACGATAAGGCAATATCAATAAATAACATGCTAAAGACTATATTGTCATTTAGTTTGATAAATTAGTTACTTCAGATGCAATTTAATATGAATGCTGAAATACTGAACGTTATGACTGGACTTACCATACCTTATGAAGATACTGACTGACTGTTTCTAGCTAACCTACCCTTGAACTCCCATTATCACCTAAGACCATCTGATGGTAAAGAATCACTATCTGTATTGGGCTACAGTAACTCATGATTCATTATAATTAAAAGTAACCATAACTTGTTACCCAAGACTAACGTGAGCCAGCTTGCGTTAAAAGCTAACCTTTAGTTACTAGAAACACTACGTGAGAATGGCCAGTAACGTCACAGTAATGGTACCTTAATTTTCATAGGTTTATTTTAAACCTCAGATAATATAAGATAACTTATTAAAGTTGACCGACACGAGTTAACGCAAGTTAGCATTCTCTCTACTGATAAACCTACATTTTCTCTTGGTTTGTTTTTTTACCCTACAAACAAAACGACAAGGAGGACATAGACCAGGCAGTTCAAAAAGTTAGCGTCGGTTTGTTATTCCTGAGGCCTGCCTAACAGGCCGAAGACTTGTAACCTAGGAATTCGTGGTCAACGCCACAAATTTGGTATAACGATACAACTGAGCTTGTGGGCGAAAACCGAGAAAATTCGCTGTGGTGCTGCAAATAATGTTAACACTGTACACATCTCGCTAAAGAACATTCAGAGGTGCTCGAGACGATGTACCATTCGAAGAGCAGCGGACTTGCTTAGTTAGCTAGCCGATTAGCGAGGGTAGCTACTCACCGTCAGACTCGGCCCGAACCAACAAGCATATTCCGTCCAACTGGTCGACGTACGTGGATGAAACATGTCCCGTTCCTCTGTCGTCCCACTGCCGGTCTTCATTTAGCGTGTATACTTTTACACGCCGCCGAGTGTCCGACATCGTTTTGCTAACCTCAGACACAGCTTCACCCTAATTTAAATTAAACGTATTTCTCAACCCAGCGCTTCAAACTTTATAACTACCCGCATGTTCCAGCCACACCACCAACAAATAATTCAAGTACATGTATATCGACTTCAGAAATGGCTTAAAATCATACAACAATAGAATTTAAACATGTAGGACCGAATAACTACAACTACACTGTTACAAACACAACAACTAGCTATGTCGGCCGTTCTTCTATCCGCCATGGACCGCCATCTTGTAATCGGATCTTGTGTCTTTTTCTTCCCCAACGTCAATCAAAACGTATACCGCCGCGGGGTCTCCTCCGAGGGGCTACGGAAGCCGAAGCAATTACTTTACAAAACGCCTAATTTTTCCTATTTCATACAAGATCAGCTACAAACCCTGTCAAGAGCAAGGTGTGTAGCGGTTACACTGTTTTACATGCACTCTGTTTATCATGATGAGTTTGTTACAAATTATCACGTATTTCGCATTAATAACATTATAAGAAAGTACACACGTGCCACAATTACGCACTTCAAAGAAATTATAGGGAACAGCACATTGTAATTTATTTACAATATCCATTTAATACCTACATAAAAAGACACGCATAATAGAAACAACTGCAAAACATATACATGACACAACTTTTCGTTTAAATCAATAGGCACTTGGAGTTTGACCATTTACTGTCCCCATGGTGATGCTATGTTTGTCAGTCAGCGTTTTGACCACTGACGATGCTGGAGACTGGAGCACCTTTCGAGAGAGTCTCATTCTGCCATCTGTTGGGTCACGTCCGAAGAATTTCACCTATCGAAATGAAACCGTTAAAATATTATCAACAGTTTTGTTATAGGTACACTCAGTTAACTGAAAACACATTTTAAATACTTTTTTGCAGACTTTGCTCTATTGGGGTCTCAGATGACTTACTTGGATTTGCTGCCCAACTTCCAAGCCAAGGGCAGTGGGATGTTTAATCTGAACAGAAATATGATGTTATTTTCTAACAGATAACAATCAATATTTGCATGGTATTCATGTGCATTTAAAATAGCCAACATTCACACTAACCCGCTTGTGGTCCAACTGAGAATTGTGTAGAAGCACGGGGCTCATGTTGGGATAAAGTTTTACCATAACTCCAATATCGCTGCAGGTGAGGATGTGGAACAACCATTAGTTAACATGCCTCAGCTAACAGTTTAATCACACTGCATAGTAAATAAACATACATTATATACATTTTTCAAAAACAGTTGCCTACCGTATTTCAGTGATAGTTGCTGTGTAAATGGCACCAAATTCAAGTTGGTGTTCTTGCTGTACAAAGAGACAATTTGTTAAATATACTGTTTATAACAACATTTTAGGCAATCGGCCTTAAAGGAAACACAAGTAGTTTACAAAAACACAACCAAACATAAATTTAAAAAAGTCTTACATCATCCTTGCAAATCTCTGTGATAAATTCCTGAGCTTCACTCATAGCTCCAGGTGTGGGTGCAAACACAGAGAAGGTCTCCTCATCTATCTGACTTATTGTGACACCTATAGAACAGTATACAAATATTTTCATAACATATCCACTGTGCCTCTGCTGTACAAAGTCTTTCAAACTTTAGCAATAAACTTAAAAAAAATAAATCAAAGAACCATTTCAGTCTTGTTAAATGAACAGATATCAAACCTGTCTGCGCTTGAATTCGGCGTAAATTGTAGCCACCGGGTCCCACAAAACGGGCTCTCTTTGAGACGGGTACACGGACATTCTCTACAAACAAATCAAGCATGGCATTTGCAGAAAAGCTCTTCTACCGAAAGTACAGGGTTGAATGTCTAAATGTTCATCAGGGTTGTATAGGTCATACCAACAACAGGCCCATTTTCCTTTCGAGAGGGTCTTGGCTTGGAAATAGTCTGATTCATTATGGTCAAAATCTCTTTTCTGGCCACTGTCAAAACACAAAATAGTTTATTTCAGTAATACCTTCGTAAAAAAAAATTTCACTTGATCGTGTCTACACGTCTTTTTTGCCT
Organism: Limnothrissa miodon; assembly: GCA_017657215.1. Lineage (NCBI taxonomy): Eukaryota > Metazoa > Chordata > Actinopteri > Clupeiformes > Clupeidae > Limnothrissa > Limnothrissa miodon. The sequence goes on along the minus strand of JAGFZM010001379.1, from coordinate 7,182 downwards.
AAATTTTTTTGCCATTTGTGATCCATTAAGGAAGTTCACACTATACTAATACACGGCAGACATATTGTCATTTTCACTTCCTGCTTCAGTGTTACCTGTGGCCTGCTGAATAGCCTCCATGACTATTTTCAGAGGCAGCCCAGCGATCTTGATATCAGCCTGAGAGAAGACAGGTTGGATTGTTGGAATGTTGCAGAAAAAAAACCATAGACATTGTAATGAAGAAAACCAAAACCAGCTGAACATATTGTCCAGTACTTGTACCTGCAAGGCACTAATGCCTTTGTTCGTTCCTGCCATTTTGAAGTCCATATCGCCATTATAATCCTCAATACCCTATTGGGACAAAATAAAACTAATTAAAATAGACAAATAGTTCTAAGGCCATTTTATTCCATGGGAATGCATTAGAAAACCTTGAGATTGTTGTGATGATAAGAGGTCCTTAAGAAATGTTCCACTCCTTGAGAAGACACCAACCCAACAAGAATGTAAAACTCCTGATCTAAATGACCTCTTCTGAGTTTGTGCTTTAATTTTTGTATTTGTTCAATTAGCTTAAAGGAATAATTCAGGGTGGATCAGACCCAAGCCCTTTTCTTAGAGGTTGTAGATGGTAAGAATAAAAATGAGAAAAGTAGATAGTGGATAGAAATACTAAATAATGAAATGGCAGCAAATGCTAAAATAAAACTGCAGTACTAACCACAAGGACTAATAATTGATTGACTGCGGGATGAAGCTTGAATTTAGATATTTGGAGTTTTCATACTGCTACGGAGACAGAAGTTTGGACAATTCTTACCAGGATATCTGTCAGTAACCTATAATCTTGAATTTCAGATGGTTTCTCAGGATCCGGCTTGGATATCAAACCAATCGCCACACCAGCCACAGCTGATGATACTGGCACACCTGAACCCAAAACAGGTAAGGGTCAGTTGAGTCCAAGACATGTGTTGATTTTTTTTCAGTCATCTTTTCATAGCAACATGGGAATGACAAAATACATACCAGCGTCCATCAGTGCCAAACTACCTCCGCATGCTGACGCCATGGATGAAGATCCTAGAGTGGAAACAAAACCTCAGTAATGGAGGAAAGCATATCGTACAGCATGTTTGAAACAAGGAGGCAGTGGCTTGCTTACTGGCTAACAAGTTACCCATCATGGAAGGCACCAAGGCACCTGTGCTAACATTAGGTTCATACATTAACTAGGTTCATACAACCTAGCTAGATAGCCAATGTCCTTACATTGAATCCCTTCCTTACATTAAATTGATTTTGAAATACTCCTCCCAACATATAAAACTCTTAATGGCCTTGCTTGATAGGCAATTTGAATGGCGTCTTCTGTTTATGAAATTGTTCAGATGCCATTGGCAAGTACTGACAGCTAACCTCACAATTTGATCGAATTTGAAGTGAAAAGCAGCACACAACGTACATTCATGCATCTTTAAAATTGGGCAAAATAAAAAATATGTTTGAATTTTATGCATTTATAGAACTCGATCATGCTTTAATGCCTTACTGACACTGACACTAGACTACCTTCAAAGACAGCATTTTTAACATTTAGGGACACAGCCACTGTAGCTGCATCATCATAAAGAATAGGGGCACAAACCATTGGACTCCAGAACTTCTGATGTGACACGAATTGTGAAAGGAAAGTCTTTGGGGATGATGGACCTCAATGATTTCTCTGCTAGTGCTCCTGTTGAATCAAACACACGCACACACACACACACACAACAATATTAAGAAACTTACACACAACACCAAGTTTATTTCTTATGAGCATCAACAAATACCGACCGTGTCCCAGCTCCCTCCTGTTCATACCCCCCATCTTCCCTATTTCATTTGTTGCATATGGTGGAAACTAAAGACAAAAAAAAATCATTCATAATTTTTATTCATAAGAAACCAGTACATTCACACATAAGATCATAGTACATTTTAAACTTTAGGTTTTATGTGGGCTAAGCACATTTCTATGAAAGGAACTTACTTCATAATGTAGCATGAAATTCTTGTCTTTAACACCACTGTTAAGGAGAATAAAAGGAAAGAAAATGCATTAGATGATAGATTTTCACACAGAATTTGACAATGTCAATGACAAATGTCAACGATCCTACCTTAAGGCTGTGGTAATTAGATCTGTTTTGATACTGGATTCGAGAGAGTCAAAGGTAACAGTGCAAAGAACCTATGAGATGAGAAAAATGCACAGTTAGAAAGGTTTTCTTTCATTTGACCAAACACAGGTAAAGTCACAGTGAATATGTAACACCTGGGTTTGTCCTCTTTGAAATAATGCAGAACCATGTAAAGGCTTGAAAATGTCCACTTCACAAGATATATCCCTAAGAGCAGTCAGGCTTCTACCGTCACACCTGAACAGGGAAAGACAGCCAATAGAAAACAGCTTTACTAAAAACTGATGACACATCAATGACATGTCTGCACAGGGAAATGTAAACATGACACAGCTGTCAGTACAGCTCAACATTAAAGGCTTACCTCTTGTATTCGTTGAGCACTAGGTTTCGAAAAATTTCTTTTGAAACCACATTGAATGACTCTATAACTTCAAAGATGTCAGCCTGAGGAAATGTTTCTAAAAAAAAAAAAAAAAAGACATTAAATTTAAATGAATAAAGATCACAGGACAGTTATATACATTATAAAAGTTACATAAAATGGCTTTTGCATCATCATTTACCCCTAATTTGCTCTTCAGTCTCCAGTCTTATTTTGTTTACAGCCTCATCTCTGGAAATCTGTGGAGAAAGTAGCTCTTAATATGCGTGAGTGACAATAAATCTGATTGTACACATACATGTCAACTCAAAGTCAGTTTTATTGTCAATTTCTTTACATGTACTAGCCATACAAAGGAATGGACATTATGTTTCTCACTGCCCCTTGCGTACATTAGACAGACGATGCAGGACAGAACAACCTATAAAAATACATGTGAACTCAAAGCAGTAAAAGCTTACTTTATCATGGCTGTAATCGGTGTAAACTGCATAGATCCTCTCACTAGCAAGTCTGTGAAGGAAATTTAACAAATGTGAGTTCAGGTCAACCGTGTCTGTTACACTTGGGATATCATTGTTTGGTTATTGAATTTTAATGTAATATGATGTTATTGTCCAAAAAGAATGAAAGAAAATGAAACAGTCACAGAATAAAAACATGGTGATGTCTTACTTGCGTACATAATCCACTATCTCGGCGGGAGCTGTGAACAGTTTCTGAGGTGTTCGCTTAACCACTTTCTGCTCTCTGACCAGCTGCTGAATAGCAAGTATGATCTGCTGAATGTGTTTGACGCCAACCTTGACAGCATGACAGAAATCCTGCTGAAGAACGTTGTCTGCAGAGGCCTCCATCATTACTGATGAGAGATACCAAAGATACCAAAAGCATTTATTATCAATCAATCAATCAATCAATCAATCATCCATCCATCATAGAATCCCAGTATAAGCATACGTTTTCTAATGTAAGCATAAGTTTTCTAATTTATGCAAGTTACAAAGCATTTATTATAAATCAATCAATCAATCAATCTATCTATCATAGAATCCCAGTATTCTCTCCAGCCAAGAGGAAGTCCAGGACGGAACTTACCTACTTGACTGTGTGCTGCTCCAGCCACCACCAGGTCCAGAGAGCTTTCGGACATTTCCTTACGTGTTGGGTTCACTATAAAGTTTCCATCAATTAGCCCCATCCTGACAGCACCTTGGAAAATAAACATCAGACAGAAGACAGGTTGATCTACATTGAATGCAAGTTTGAAGGTATTAACTCACAAAGAGCAATTAATAAACAAGTGACCCAGCACAGAGCAGCATCTACATTTATTCAATAAATGGTCAATAAAGGAATTTTACATGCTTTTTAAATAACACAAGATAATGTCCTCCTAACCCACTAAATCCAGTCTTTTTAACCTGCACAGGCTCTGAACAACAGCAGCAACAACTGGCGGCAGCTTGACCCCCAAACAACAACAGAGAAGTGTTCTTGCTTACACTTGTTAATAATTCCAGTCACACTAAGGCCTTAACTAATTTAACTAATAAACTAGTTAACTGACACCTGGGTGCAGCTGTAAGCAAACAATCGAAGGGCTGCCCCCAAAACAATAGTCAGAATCACCTACTTCCCCTTTAAAGAACAGTGCCCACATTCTTTACATACCTATTGGTCCATTCCATGGAATGTCTGAGAGGGCCAGAGCTGCAGATGCTGTAATAAATGGCAATAAATAAACCATGAGATATGAAACCTGCAGTGACTGGGTTGCTGCCTGTAGAAAAAAAATCTGTATCAAGCTTACCTCCGTTAATAGCCAACACATCTGGATTGTTTACTCCATCAACTGCCAACAGGTTACACAGTATCTGGAGATATTTAAAAGAATAATGAACATGTGCTTGATTTAATACCAATCTAACTCTAATGCAAGTTGATGCAAGATGTTGAAATCACTCACTTGTGTGTCATAGAAATAACCTGCTGGGAAGAGTGGCCTTATCGACCGATCTAAGGAAAAAGGATAATTTAAGATATTGCCCTGATGGCTTTCAATAAATTACTTTATATAAAATAAGTGCCATGTGGTGAAATGAATGTAATAACTCTCACCTATGAGTCTGCTTGTTAGTATTTCATTGTCTGTGGTACCTAACTCCCGACGAAGGTAATTGGTTGGTATTCTTCCAGCTGCAGCAGCTTTCTGTCTGTAATCGACCTAATCAAGAAACAAATGGGTTTGTTTGTCAGTCTATATGTGTCACATGTGGTAGCTAATCCCCCCATGTCTGGGTAAACACTTACGACAAGTGGCATGAACTGAGAAGGAGCAGGCTTTGTTTTGCTGACAGCAGTGACCATGACAGAGGTGTCCCCAACCTACGTTGAAATAAAACCACAGATGAAAAAACTGTCTATCCAATTTTATTGTGAAGAAGGATCGTTTAGTTGTTTAGTGATGGTGTAGCCTACTTGGCTTACCTGTACAACGGCAGATCCATCTGCAAATCTGGCGAGTTTTCCCGTAGAGATCTCAAGCTTTCTTCATACGTTTGAGGAGATAAAGTAGGTGTGTCACAGAACGTACAGTAGAAGGCGTAGAATTGCAACAACATATTTGTTTACTAAGCATAATCATGCTAACACAAAAATAAACACTAGTGTAAAGCTGAAGAGCTGAAAATATTTGCGACACGTTAATTATAGCTAGTTTGATACTCTGTTATACTGTAGTCTAGGAGATTACTGTTAAAGCATGACAGAAAATACTGCTGCCTACCTTTCCCCTAAATCCACTCCGACTTTCCGTAAAGTTCCATGCTTGCTCCATACACTCTGATGACAAGAACGCACACTGAACCGGGCCAGCGAGGGCCCCAGTCTGAAAAAATATTTCATGATTTGTCCAGAAACTGAGAATATTCTTAATCCATGAGCAGCATTGACAACTTGAAGTTACTGTACAGCGCCATATTAGGTCACGTGACCGGAAATACGACAAAGGGCATGTTCAGGTTTGTTCGGTTCAAGATAAAAGTCATTGTACGAGAAAAGGAAACTCTCATCTAGAGGTAAATCATTTTGGAACACTTTCTTTAGCGACACCGCATGGAGAAAAATGGAAATTCTAAATTAAGTAGTGTAACACAAATATGTCCATAGCCATCTCTCTGTTCATATGGACATATATAAATATGTATTTTTTTTCTTCTTCAATTTGACCACCAGTCCACCAGTTATCCTAATGCTTCCTTCTGCGCTTGTCATAACTGTATATAAAATCAGTACACAAGGTGCACCAGTAGGCTACTTTACCTCACTGTTCTGCAGGTGTCACAGCTGCTGGATGGCTACTGCTTCACGTTAGTGTGTTTCACTTCACATTGTGTTGTGTTTGTGTGTCAAAAATTCACATATGAGTTAAATGGGTTAAAACAAGGGTCTATCTATATATGAATGAATGAATGAATGAATGACCCTTTTATTTCAAATGTGTAACAAACAAACAGAAACACACACAAATAGATATTTGCACTTTTAACACATTTGGAAAGAAGTGGTAGGAAGTTTACACTTGTTTTAATACCACCCCTCTTATTTCCATCTTACAAATGTTCTATTAAGCCAATACTCTTTAATTAACCAAAAATATTTGGCACGTCTTCAAGCAGCTACTACACATTATTAGAATAATCTATACTTAAAGGCGCTCTAAGCGATGCTGTTTCACGTCACTTCTTGTTGACGTTCGAAGTATTGTCAAACAAAACGGAGAATAGCTCCCTCCTCCCCCTCCCTCCCATGCTTCCTGAAAGACTCATGAACGTGCATTTGCTTCTTGTCGTTTATTGGCTGGAACACTGTTATGTTTCGTTTTCGTATGTTATGCTAGGTTTGCCCACTGTGTTTTTGTTGCCGTTTGTGGAGCCTGGGCTGTCTACAGAGACTGCGTTTTTTTACAGTGTGTTCAGGGGACAGGCAGCTAGCAGATTGTGAGGAGATGTTTGCTGTATGTAACAACACATGTTTTAGTCCTAAAAACGCGTCACATCGCTTAGAGCACCTTTAACAAAAACACATACTTTTGATATTGTACATACACATTATGTACAATATCTACACGTAACTATATGTACATACACCCATATACACATGAATTTATTCTTATACTTCCCCTTGTATTCATATACCCCATCCACATCACCCCCCACCAACTGTTCTGGGAGTGGCTTCATGCCCCTGCATCATTCACAGCAGCACAATGCCCATCCCAGCCAGCAATCAAGACACATTCTCATCCCTGTATCGCTCAAAGACTGCCTGTTTATACCTTTTTTTTTGAAAATTGATTTAAACTTAAACATTGCTTTAACTCTATGCTCAACTTATTCCATTCTCTTACTCCACAAACTGATATATTGAAACCCCTCATAGTTCTACTCATAATCCTTTTGAAATTAAATTTACTTCTCAACCCATAATGCCCCTTTTCAATTGTAAACAGCTTTTGAATATTAGTAAGGAGCTTATTACTTTTGGCCTTATACATTATTTGTACAGTTTGATATAGTACCACATCTTGGAATTTAAGTATTTTTGACTGTAAAGAAAAGTGTG
>JAGFZM010001378.1:84150-111901 GCA_017657215.1 Limnothrissa miodon | reverse complement strand
ACACAATAACTTTTCAACACACACACACAGAACATTCATACTCTCACATACATAATGCATAGACACACACACACTCACAAACACACTCACCCATACACACACACACAGTCCTCTCTAATTCTTCTACACACAAATACACTAATCCTGGTCTTCACACATGTAGGCTACACACATCTCATCTAAATACTGTTCTTTTTCTTCCCATGGTTTAAGGTTGCATACATAAACACACACACTCACGGACACACACACACATACATTTTAAAACTGTTCTTCTTTTCTCAGCTTAGACTACTGTCAGGAATCCCTTTCATTCTCATGTCACACACACACACACACACACATAGACACACATCTATGCACATACATATCAGCACACCATGTGATACCTGTATCTCACACAAGATGACATGAGCCGCTCTGACACACACATACACACACACACAGACACTGTCAGTCTGACATGAGAAGGTAACCTAACACCATGTGGGTCAGATACGCCTCCCAGACACAGCACCTGAACCTAATGGTCAGTTTCCCCTCCCAATAACCATGACATTAGCCAGGCATTTAGGCAATTTTAGGTTCAGCCTTCAAAGCCTGTGTGTGTGTGTGTTTGTGTGTACGCAAGTCAGAATCTATTTCAATCAGTATCTATCAGTACCAGTATTCTTCTGAGTCAACTCTCTCTCTCTGCCACTTTCGTTTGTGTAACATGTCTCTCTCTCACTCTATCTCTCTCCCTCCTACTCAGTTTCATTTGTTCAGTGGTTCAATGTGTCCTACAAGCCCACCTGTAACATGTATAAGCTCTACTCTGCCTGAAATAGAGTTCAATAGAATGACTTCTCTCTGTGTCTCATCTGTGTGTCAACTCTACACACTCAGGCTTTCTGTCTGTCTATGTTTTTATTGTCTCTCTGGTTCCTCTTCTCTCTGTTTTTCCCTTCCTTGTTTTCCCTAATGTACCCATACACATTGATTTTTGATCTTCCTCTGTTTCATTCTTTCTCCTTCAATGGCACCTTCCCTCCTTAATACAAACACACACACACAGTCATATTAACCACTGAGAGAAAGTCAAAGCAAGTCTCCCTGTCACGGTGGCTCTCTTGCCCTCTCTCACTCTCCCTTTCTCTCTCTCTCCCTCTCCTTACATCTCTTTATCCCCCTGTTCTCCCCCCATGCCTCAGTGAGGGGCACTGTGTGAGGGTGCATCCCATTTATATCCTGGCAAATTCCCAGTCTCACTTAGCAGCATCCGATTCATCCCCCCCCCCCCCCCCCCCCCCCTTCCACCCCCTCATCCTCTAACGGGACGGGAATAGCATCTCCGGGTGGGCGATGGATCCCCAAGCAGCCCACCTGCCCGCCTGCTCGACCCATCGCACGCAGGTCTCGCCCGGGCCATTCGCCGCGCCATTCCGGAACTCTCCGGCAGGCCGACAGCTGTGCTGAGTCGGGCGAAAGCGATCACCCAGCTGGGTCCATTGTGGTGCCCAGGGAGAGGAGATCCAGGCAGCCCAGAGAAGCCTCACCAGCCAAGGGAGGGGGGGGGGGGACTAAACATAGATGCCCCCCAGCAACAGGGAGAGGGCCGGGGAGAGGGAGACCAGGGTAGTGTGGCATGGTATTAAGGATAGGATAGGAAACTCTCTCACACACACACACACACACACACACACACACACACGTACACACAGAGACACACATGCACACATAAGCTGCATTTACATACACTCATGCATAGACACACTCATACACACATGCACACACACATTTACACACACACATGCACAAACACAGACATGCATTCAAATCCCCCCCGACACATTTGATTCTTCTGTCCATGCATGCCACAACCTTCTCTAAGAATCACCCTACAGTAGCTTCCCACCACCTGGCCATTTATCGCAAACTCTTTTCTGAATGGACTGTGATTAGCTTTCAAGATGACCTCTCACATAACTGACCCAGCTTCCTGTTGGCCCTGCAACTGACCCCTTCTCCGTAGATCGTCCAAAAGGTTTCCTCTATGATTCATCTCACTCTTAGACTCTAGCATCAAGTCAAGCTGCTACTACACTGCCCAGAGCTTTTGACAATCTATTGCTCAACTACACTAAATGATGTGGGACAATGATGCTATATTAACACTATGAACTAAATGCTAAGTGGGCAATGGCAAATCTTGCATGGCCCTGGCGTAGTTGGGTTAGCACCATGAGCTGTGAATCTGCCAAAGGTTTCTTCCCAGAGTACAACATATCTAAAATGGCTCATGGGTGCTCTCTGCTGTGAAGTGTGACTTTGGTATAAAGAGTTGTATAAATAAATATGAATTGATTTGAATATTAAAGTGTCTATGCAAGGTTGACCACTACTGTGGATCAATAGGTACATAAAACACTCAATATATTACATTTTGAAATGTCTGTAAATTAGTAGAAAAGTTCCTTTTTTAACGTTTTTGGTGATACCGGAGTTTTTCATTCGAATTCGGTGATGACGTAACGTTGGGTATACTTTGAGGAAAGTGGCACTAAAACAGTGGCAAGCAACTGGGATGGGGAAGAGGTTTCAAGAACCTGCAACATCTCATATGATGGCCCACAGCCATACAACTTTTAAACAGTCCAACATGAGCGTCTAAATGAGGAATTGGCAAGAATTCGTGGCCGTCAAAGCCAGTTAAATGCGTGGACAGATGAGAACGAGTGGAGAGTTGCGACAAGCATTGAAGGTAGCCTACTATCACCAAAATGTTCACTTCTTACCCAATTGTTGCAAATGTTATTGTCTGCGGAGTAAACTGGTGTAATGGGTTAAATATTCCACTTGCCATTAGTTATATGGAAGCTGATTTATTTGTTCAGTGTAGGCTACGTCCACTACTGACTAGAAAAGATATTTTCAGCCTGTGGTAAATTGAAGGAGGCTAGCCTACAATGAGCTCCACCTAAATAGTTGAATAACTATTGTTATTACAAAGTTATTCATTTTACAAAGAGTTTTGTGCAAGTGGAGTGTTCGTATTTAATGAGATGCTTTCGACACGTTTTATCATTTGCTGTTTGGTATGATGTTGTTTTTGCTAATCTGGTAGACCAGCTAACTACGGCATTGATGTAGGCTAAACCGTGGAAGTGAAAGAGACGTCATCTTTCTGTTTAGTTACTTGGGAAGTACCCACGAAGCCGTGAGACATTTATGAATCCTGTTGTTATTAGGTACATGTGTTTATATTCTCTTATTTTAAAAGAAACAATTACCAGTCTGTGGTATCTACTTTTCACGCTACTTTGGAACTAACGTTATCCACGAAGCTGTGAAATCACTAATAAACGGCTTGGAGCCAAAAGGAGTAATGACGGCATGTGTTTATTACACAACGCAAAAGGGAGATAATGCAACCGCTCAACTGACAATGTTTTCACAATGTAATTTTGATAAATGTTGGTAACTAAGTACTTCTACGTTTTGATGGTAGCCTATCTATAAAATCTTAGCCGAGTCCTGAGACTGTACAGTATGCTTTGCAAACGTTGACCCTGCAGAGGCTGGCAATGTCTTCAAAATGTTATCAGCGTGATATGACTACGTTTCGTGATTGATTGTCATAAACACCGCTATATGTGGATAGATAGATGTATAGATAAATACCTATTGTCTGTGCTATATTACTGTGAAACTTCCCTTGTCACTTGTTTCAAACTCATTAGTTTCAATGGTCGCGGTGGCCAGCTTTGGTCGGTCTATACCCAATGTGACGCAATGGAACGTTGGTGGGAAATTAGAATCACCAGAAATTGCAGTTAAAAAACACCCACTTTTTCATAAAATCTACAGTTTTGTGATACCCGTCATCATTAAAAACAATGGATAACTGTTTAAATGTTTATTACCAACATGAAAGTAGCGCAAACTCACAACACGGCCTTTAAACACCAACACAAGTTTAGTTTGTACCGCATAAGGGGATGTTCTCTTGCAATGATAATCCATTTAGTCCAAAAAAATGACACACAATCAATGCGCTAATACTTTCAGCATTAACAAAAACATGGCTGTGAATGTAACTGCTCTATAGCTAGTGTTTTTAGTACCCAATGAAAATATGCAAACCCCTTTAACATCAACAGAAGACAGGAAGACATGTGACGAGAACAGTTCACATTAGATACACACACTTCCATTCTGGTTGTTAGTCTGCTGAGGAGGAGGAGGAGCAAAGATTGGAGGAGAGGAGAAGAAAAGAGAGGAACAAAAAGGAGAGGAGATAAGGAAAAAGGAGCAGAGAGAAGACGAGAAGAGAAGAAGAGAAAGAGAAGATAATGGAGAAGCAGAGAGGAGAGGAGAAAGAGAGGAACAAAAAGGAGAGAAGAGAGGAAACAAGAGAGTCGAGGGGTTAAGAGCATAGGAGAACTAGAGAGATAATGAGGCCTGAATGTAAAGGAAGATATTAAAGGAGAGGAGAGGAGAAAAGGAGACAAGGGGAGAAGAGGAGAGGAAGAAAAGAGGTATGTGGAATGGTGGAGGGGATGAGAGGAGAGGAAAAGAGATGTGTAGAATGGGGGAGTCGAGGAGGAGAGGGGAGGAGAATGTAGGCCTTTGATGAATCACACGGCCTTGACTCTGAGCTCCACTACTGTGGGAATGAGAGGGAGGCAGTCTTCTCTCCGTGCCTGAAATTTGCATAACCGCCAGATAAACATTTGGCCACCGCACGTCCAGTAGCCGGCCTGGAATGAAAATCACCCAGGGTAAAGATATCGGGCCCGAGGAGAGGAGAGAGGAGAGGGGTGGAGGGGGGAACAATATCTTCCTTCAACTTTTTTTTTCCTCTCTTTCTCCCTCCCAGCCCTCTTTCCCTCGCTCCTTCCTCTCTCTTTCCCTCGCTCCGGTGCCGGGCAGGCAGAGAATAATAAATAACTTCATCATTCCAGGGTCTGATTTCAAAGAGAGCGAAAGGGAAGGTTGAGAAGTGACGGAGCAGAGAGAGAGAGAGAGAGAGAGAGAGAGAGAGAGAAAGGGAGAGTGAGAGAAAAGGGGAGTGGGGGAGAAATAGAGAGAGAGAGACCCCCGGGAGAAGCCATCGCAATCTAATGATCTGGGAACAGAACGTTAGGGTGGAGTGGAGGAAAGTTGCAAATTAGATCATCTCCCTCTCTCTCTCGCTTTCTCTCTTTCCCTCCCTCCCTCACTTTCCCTCCTTCTATTGCCCGTTCTTTTTCTCTATTCCTCTTTCAATCTTTTTTCTTTCTCCCTCCCCTTTCAATCTACCTCTCTTTCTACATCTCTCTCCTCTCCTTCTACATCTCTTTCTTTTCTTTCAACATCTCTTTCTTCTCTTTCCACATCTCATTCTCTCTATCTTTCCGCCCTCCTTCTCCCTTTCACAGGTCCGTGCGGGAACTTGAAGTGCGGACAGAATGCAGGGGCCCGTCAAAAACAGCTATTTTAGAACACAGTGCAGCGGAGTGGGAGCATCCAGGCCTGCAAGTGATATCATAGCGATGTCCATTATGTGAAACCTTGTATGGCCTTTTCCTGCCAAAGAATGAGATGCTCTTGCCTTGGATCGGCGAGCACAATAGTCCGATGTGCTGAGGGGCCAAGGCAGGGGCAGGTTCAGTGCTAAGTCCATTATTATGACAAATTACTTCATGGGTTTGATAACTTAGATGTTGCATCACTTTCTGCATTTCATGCACACACACATGTACGTGTATACATAGGCACGCACAAACGTGCACGCAGGGACACACACATACACACACGTGCATAAATCCGCAGGTTTATACACACAGACAAAAACACACACACACACACACACACACAAATCCATGCACACACACGCACTCGTGTAAACATATGCATGCACAGAGTGTACTCATACACACACATGCACATGCGAGTGTACGAGTGTACTCATACACACACATGCACATACACACACATGCAGGCACACAGACATACACACATACAAATCAATGCACACACACACACACGTGTGTGTACACATGCACGCACAGACATGCTGGCTCACACATGCACAATCATGCATACGCACACACACACACACACACACACACATGCACAAATCCATGGACACACTCACATACAAATATACACGTATGCACAGGCGGGTGGGCTCACACACACACATGCATATAGACACACAAGCATTTACATACTGTACGTATGCAGCCACGCAGACAAACACATGCACAAATCCATGCTCACACACGTGTATATATACATACACACACAAGCACATAAAATACATACACAATGTCATACACACAAATGCATACACACATAAGCACACACACACATAGTCTACCTCTGCTTCCCTTTATTCATTTCTCTCTCCACCTCCCTCGTCTCCACCCTTGTGTGCTTGCCCTGTTGCTCGTTCTCTTTTAATTCCACATGGCAGCTCCATCCAAACACAGTGTGCAGATCAGTTCCAGGGAGCTCCCGCAGTCCAACATCAACTCCAGAGGACGCACTGCCGTGCGAGGAGCATTTCACCCACCAGCGCTCCAAACTGGCCGCCATTTTCCAAATATATGGCAGAGTTGGCAGAGCTGTATGTATATGTGTGTGTGTGTGTGTGTGAATGGGAATGTGTACATTTGTTGTGTGTATGTGTGTGTGTATGTGTCAGTGCGAATGTGAATGTGTACATTTGTCTGTGTGTGTGTGTGTGTGTGTGTGTGTGTGTCAGTGTGAGTGTAAATGTGTACATTTGTGAGTGCACGCCTGTGTGTGTGTGTGTGTGTGTGTGTGTGTGTGTGTGTGTGTGTGTGTAGCCAGATGAGAGTTAAGGAAACACTGGTTCTCTCTTCCAGAGAGGAGACGGAAAGAAAAAATGATGGGGAAAAAGAAAGAGAGGGATGCGCAATCTCAGAGAGAAAAATGTTGTAAGAGAAATAGAAAAAAGATTGTAAAGGAGGAATGCGAAGAAACAGACTGACAGAGACAGAAAAAGAGGATGAAATATGGAGAAAGAGAGAGAGACAGAAAAAGAAAGTGAAAGATGCAGGGAGAGAGATTGATAGATAGTGAGAAATATGCAGATTGAGAAAGCTGTAGCAAGATATATATATATATATATATATATATATATATGAGAAAGAGAGAGAGAGAGAGAGAGAGAGAGAGAGAGAAATATGAGAAATATACAGTGGGAGAGAAAGAGTTAAGTGATTGCATGTATGCATGTAAGCTCCAGTGGTATTGTTAGTGTGGGCTTGCAGCAGACAGGTTGCTCCCTGACATTACAGCTCTCCATTGGAACTGCAGGAGACTGGCCTATGGACATGACACACACGAACATCAACTCGTCAAGCTACACACTTGAAGTGAGAGGAGTGAGAGGTGGTGTCATGTAGGATTAGTGGATGGAGTTTTAGCCTAAAAACCTGTGGATGGAGTTCTAGCCTAAACGAGTTGGATGAGTTTTCTTTGTTTTGCACTGGCATCAAGGGTAATACTCATCCATGCCAGCTTGCACTAGCACCTGTATCATGGTTTACAGTACACAGGATTATCTGGGAATGTGCAGCAGTTGCAAACAAACAAACAAAACAACAGGTAACATTAGAACTGCACACTCACGTGGGCTCTGTGGAGGCAGATGTTAGCAGCCTAGGGACGGTCCCAGTGAGACAAGGTAGGCACTCTGTCCCTGGGGGAACTTTGACACGCCAACCATAAATGCTGGTGACAACTGGGACCATTCAGAGAATACTTCATATTTAGGAAGGGTGCAGAGTTTGGACCATCTCATTGAAAATATGTCAACTATTTTGGAAATTATCCTCTATACTACAGAGGAGATAAATCACCCAACTTGATCTACTGGTCAGTGTTCTAGAAAGTTGCGGTGTGGCTATACTGTGGCTCCACCATAGAGTGACCGAATTCTAATATGGCTGGCTTAGAGAGAACTTTTTTTTGTAAACAAAATCATCTTCTCAGTTAACCTAATAAACTGTGAAGAGTTCTCCTTCGTGTTGTCTTTAGTCTCAACTTTTTCTGTCTGTTGTTGACATTATTCAAGATTTTTTTTAGATGTGCTGCAGGCCTCAGATTTGAAATGACCGTAAATGTCCCCCATAAAAATAGCTAGCTCCAGTTTAAACAACTGTTATGTTGTTCTTGGACTATTGTAAAATAAATATGTTGCTTTAAAGATTTGAGAACTATAGCATTGTTATTTTTACAGTTTACACAATCTCAACGTTTTTTTTTGTTTGATTTTTTTTCACTTGAAGAAACAGAGCCAGTTCAAAGGTCAGTAGTCCGGTCTGTTTAAACCTGTGTCCTGTCTGTCCCCTCTAAATTCCTCCCATCATTTACAATACTCTTTTTTTTTATTAAACACACACACACACGCACACACACACACACACACACTGGGTCTTTGTAGCTAAGGCTGAGCCTAAATTGCCTAAATGCCTGGCTAATGTCATGGTTATTGGGAGGGGAAACTGACCATTAGGTTCAGGTGCTGTGTCTGGGAGGCATATCTGCCCCACAGAGAATACTAGCCACTGCTCTGTTCAAGGGCCCATGGTGTTAAGTTACCTGCTCATGTCAGACTGACAGTGTCTGCGTGTGTGTGTGTGTGTGTGCACATGTGGGTGTATTTGTCTGCGCCTTTGAATATGTCTGCATGTCTATGTGTTTTGTGTACCGACTTTCTAAGTGAATGTTAAAGTCCCTCTGTGTGTGTGTGTGTGTGTGTGTGCGTGTGAGATATGAGTACCAATAAACAAGTTACCTGAAAGCAAAGATAGTTCTCTATCAAAACAAATGTTTGTAGGCCAGTAAACTATTGGGCTGAGCCTTGTGCAGTGAACCCCTGAAGGACATTGAATGGACTAAATGCCTGGTGACTAATAGGAGTTATGATGACTATTACAAAATAGGTACTGTGTTTATAAACACATTGTACAGATGTCTTGGCAAAAGTTGAACTATAATAAAATAAATAAATTGAATCTGTGTGTGTGTGTGTGCGCGCGCACACATGTACATGGAAGTATGGGTATGCAAGTGTGTCTGTGTCAATGTGTAAATGAAAGATTCAGGCAGACAGTGAGGCAGTTCAAGTTTAAGTTCAAATGAAAGTTAAATAAAACAAAAAATGGGAGTGACTCTCATCATTCCTGTGCATATGATCATTTATATGGTCTTGTTTCAATCATCAAGCAGTTGATTTAGTGGAACACAAAGTGGTTTATATGTAACCTCGCTGCTGAGAAAAGTCCCATGCCTTGAAAACAATTCTCGCCTCTACATTGGAGGCCCTAAACAAAGAACAACTAAACTCTAATATTAAGTCAACTTTATGTCTGCATGTGCTCGGTTAGAGAAATCTCTGGAATACTTTACTGTGTTCTTCTCCAAGCTTCTCATGATTGGGTTTGATAGATGACAACACATGGGGTCCTCACAGTGGGAGCACCCATAAAGAGTGGGCCTATCCATAGATTGATGACTAGTGTTCCTCACAGCAGGAGTGCCCATAAAGACAGGCCTATCCAGAGACTAAAGACTTGTTATGTATTGATAGGTGCATGATGTTTTACAATGGGCTGTTTGATAATATGCCGCTTGATGTTCAAGGTTTGAGTTCAATTTTGCAACAGTTTTCTGTCGATCAAATTGCTATGTTACTGACAGCTACTGTTGTTAGCACAGTCTACTCTTGCTGAATTGCAAATATGGGGTGCTAAGTGTAGAAGTCGGTAAAGAAGACATAAGGTCTGCAAAAGAAGGAGTTTTAACAAAAAAAGAGGAAGCAGAGCAGACGTTTCAGCACTCAAGCTTTCAAGCTTTTCTCAGTGCTCCCTGTGCTTGGGATGCTATGGGATGCTAACAACCTCAATAGCAACAGTAAAAAAGTCAAAAACAAACTGCCTGATTGACACAGTTCATGGTGTCGCAGCCGGATCCGGACCGGATGTGGGCCTCACGGTTATGTTTCCATCCATAGCGCCAGGAGGCTTTGCTAAAAGGGAGCCTTGCAACAGAGCGAAAGACTATTTGTTTTGGGCAGGGATTGAAGATCAATCACCGAGAAAAATATCCAATCTTTCAATACTTTTTACTGTCTGTGTAAAAGCTGTTTACAGAATTGAACCACCTCGCGGGCCAAGTGACCCTGAGTCCACTGGCTATAGTCCAGCCAGGAGGAAAACAGGGAAAGAACTGACATTGACTAACCTCTTTGGTAGTGGAGTCTCCCAATGGCAAGCAAGCTCTGGAAATACACACATTAAAGTTGATTTGTATGGTTGCATTTTTACAGCTCAAAACAAAACTAACTCCGGACATTGTTTTCTTGTTACAGTGGCATGAAAGTTAACCCGGACTAAAAGTGGCACATTTAAAGTTCTGTTCTGACTACCCTGCAGTCACCAGTGAATCATATTTCTCTAAGCTTGTCTTGCAGGACAAAATATCATCATCTGCAGATTTTAGGGTACTGTATCAAGACGGGTATCTTCAGGTTAAATTAGTCTAAGAGAGCAGAGAGCAGTGATGATTTTGAAACGTATCCCACTGGATGCAAGCGTTTGTATAAGAATGACCAGGGCATCACAGCTGCAATCACATTGACTCAATTACCCACAAGCCTTAGCGGCCTGCACTGTTGCTTTCTGGGAAGGAGACGGAAAAGTGTTGTTTCGTGTCATGTTTTACATCAAACATCTATCAGGGGCCTTCAAACTGGCGTCGACATGGCTGATCAACATACTCCACCACATCAAACCACATTGACTTCTCTGCTGGTTGGCCCGAGATTTGCTGAATGATCTCCCGAAACTAATAACACAGCGGTCATTTAAAGGGCTATTTCACAGAATTATGAAACCAAAGATAAGCGAAAAATTGAAGCAGCAGTGGACATCCTACTGTAGCTCATCAAGTTTAATAATCGCCAAACAATGATGGGTTGAAGCGCCTAGTGCCAAGGTCATGCCATCATCAACTCTTTCTGAATGCATACTGTATGACTTTTCTTGTCAAAAGGTTCAGAGGAACTCATTAATGGTATTGCAAAATGCATTTACAGTAATAAAAAAAAAAGCAACCGATGCAAAAAAGCAACTGATGCAAAAAACAACTGATTGATGCTAATGACAAAATTAAATGATTGGTCCTACTGAATGCAATATTCAATGGGGGGAGGGCCTTTGAGGAGTCTGAAATTTTATTTTCCTTTAAAAATTAAATATAATTTATAGATTTAAAAATGACATGGGCACAGCTTCTGCATACGGCCCAGAATGTGGTACTACACCCGTGAGTGGAAGTACTAGCTTGCCAAACCTTTCCTAAGATATGTTATTGGTTATGTCATTATCTTGGGAAACTATGTTTTATTGTCTGATAATGGCAACACAATGTCAACCTTGTGAATAAACCAAGATTTTTATTTAATTGTGTGTTTTTAAATGAAAAGCTTCAATGGGTTTCATACATATTATATATAATGAGCTTAACATCTGCCTTAACTACAGTAGTTATGGGGTAAAATGACGACATTATAATGGAATTTGTCAGTTGATATGAACTGTTACAATGCCCCATGCATTAACTGTCAAGCTGAATATCTGTTTCAATATGAAACTCCAATTCACTACTGTGCACAGGTCATGCTCAGTAATTTGGCATCTGAGGCTGGGAGTCCTGACGCTGACACTTTGATACCTGATCTGAGCACAGGATGTATGACGTCAGTAATGTTTTGAAATGTTGACATGCATGAATGAAATTGAATTATAGCTTACATCCACTATTGGGCACTCTATAATATGTGCGTGAGTGCCTGTGTGTGAGTGTGTGTGTGTGTGTGTGTGTTTTATTTCATAGAGTTGAAAAGGAATGTTTCCAACCAAGGTTGTACCCAGTAGGTTATGTTTGACGAAACATTATCAACTTAACCATAAAACAACTGATTACAAGCTACCGGTAACTATAAGCTGTACTGTACTAAGTGTGTATAATTGACTAAAAACTAACAACATCTTAACTTAAATAACAGCAGATTGCATAAGCTATCATTGCGCAAATGCGGAAATTTAAACATTTGTCTCTCTTCTGTTTAGGAGGCAGATGGCAAGGCAGAGGCTTAATCAAGAGCAGTTCTCAATGGAAGGAGAGCCAGGTCCACACCAAAACACTTACGTATTGAAGCGAACAGATCAAACGGTAGATAGTAAAGTTCACAAAAACATATCAAGATGACATGAAAACATCCCATGTGGAAGGGCTGTTTTCATTAGTATCCCTTGCCTTTGTCCACAGGGCAATGTCCCTTTTAAATAAACTTCTTAGTTATAGACTTATTAGTTTATGTGTAGTTAATTACAGCATTTAGCTTTGTGAGGTAGGGCAGGCCGGCTTACAGTAGGTTTATGCTTCCTCAGCCCTCATTGCCAATACATGAGCGTCTATGTGGGAGAGCACAATTAACACCGACTGATCCGTACCTCCACCGTAACTGAACTCTTTCTCTCTCTCTCCCTTTCTTTCTTTCTCTCCATCTATCTCTCCCTCTCGCTCGTCGCTACTGACCTTTGTACTCACACGTATGCTTCTAATTTTCCCAGGCAAACGAAAAGGAATGGAGGGTAGGTTGATCCACATCAAAGCAAAACCCCAGAAAGTAAAATCCCGTTGCCAAAAAATTCCTTGGCCCTCCGGAGCACATTCTCCCCAAACCCAATACCTCCAACAACAACGCTGTAGGTATATATGATTAGAGATTGGACACATAATCAAAACACACTTATTCCTATTAAGAAGCAAAAGCCTCTGCAGCTGATTCTTCTGGACTTAGATGAACGTGGGCAAGTGTGGGCGGAGGAATTGTTCTCTATAGTTTAAACCTTGTTATGGTTCAGCGTGTTTATTTAAGTGTTTTTTTTTTCTTCCTCTAACCTTGTACAAAACTTTTACGACGGAGGCCATACTTTCATGTTGGCTGAATTATGTGGTGCTTTTTGGCCCAG
This sequence comes from Limnothrissa miodon, assembly GCA_017657215.1. Lineage (NCBI taxonomy): Eukaryota > Metazoa > Chordata > Actinopteri > Clupeiformes > Clupeidae > Limnothrissa > Limnothrissa miodon. Next base: position 98,864 of record JAGFZM010001378.1, on the reverse strand, counting down.
TTACAGTGAGAGGCTTTGATGTGCGGCCATTAATACACAGAGGCCAGGACAGAGTGCGCGCTAGGCTACGCTAAAGCTACGTTATGCTAATGCTAACAACAGCACTGTTGGAGCTTGTGGTTGTTGAGGTGGATGCAGGACACACGAGATGAGTAAGTGCGGGCCTTGGAATGAACTGAACGAGTCAACCCCCCCTCCCTTCAAAAACACATACATACACACACACACACACACACACACAAACTTTCATTTGAACTGTCATAGCCTGAGTCTTTCCTTCACACACTGATACACACCACACACATAGACACACACACACACACACACACACACACACATTTTTGCACAGAACTATACACCCACACACCTTTTTTCTGTCCCATACACACACATGCATACACACATTCCGCCCACCTCCACCAAGACATGACATTAATCCACAACTCATTACAGAAGAGAGATACAACACCCTTGAGGTCAGGTAGGAAGAAAAGTAAGGTTGAAAAAGCATGCCTGCCAAAGAAGTGTAAAACAGCAGTGCATCAGAAACGTGAGATTAGGCTCTCATGAGAGTGAGGAAGTACTCAAGAAAGATCTTAATCTTTAGTACATTTTCAGACATAAAAACTACTCAAAGAAAACGGCACAACGTCTCTGCTATCATTTAAGAAATGTACATCTGAAAAAGGAAATATTGCAAAGCTAACACCAGGGAAGGCCTCCAGCAGCAAAACTTAGTTGGCAAACTGCCACCAGTGTGCCTGGAGTTTAAAAGGATGTAAGAAGTCATTATTACCCAATTTTACTATTCTTCATCAAAGATCTAGCCTGTAGCCAAAGTGTAAGTAATCTAATGCAGTAGTGCATTGCAGTCACTACTTGTAAAAATCTGTCAGATGCCATAATAATACCCTGGCGAAACAAAAGTTGAAAACAAAATGGCGTATTTCCGTAATATTGCTATTTTCGAGAAATGCAGACCTTTCTGTGAATGTTTGACCTCCATATAGGAGTTATATGTGGGGGCTAAACCATTCAGATAGTCTGTGGCTATGAATGGGGGTGGTGTGATGCTTTAGAAAAAAAAATGTTAAACATTATTTATAGTCAAACATGATTGATTCCTCCAAAGTCCCAACCCTAGTTCATGTGTTCAGTTTAAAAAGCCAACATCAATAAGTTTCGCTTTGAAAGCAGTTCATGGGCAATGATGGTGACTGGATTGGAAGCCTTCTCCAAGCACCCCGGTGACTTAATGCCACTGAGACTAACCTGGCCATTGGAGTCAGTGCCAGTGCCAGTCTGTGGCTATGGTGGCATGACTGTATGGAGGCACTTTGGGGCACCACACAGGGGCATAGTGGGAGGTCCAGCAGTGGCTTTATTGGGACGGCAAGTCAATGTGGAACCATTTTGAAAGTCATATCTGGTCACCGATGCCTGTGTCACATTAAACATGATCCGCTCTGACCTAACCGAGCTGCCACGGCACATTTACCTTCGGCCATGTCTGCCGTGGCTTGCTGCGAACCTCCCAGGTTATCCGCACCTCGCTGCAAGGGCAAACACGAGTCAGCTCCAATCCGAAGGAACGGGGAGAGTGGCGAGTTGTTTAAGTCATCGCCCTCCTCTGCATGAATGGGGGCGAGGCTTTCATCGGCTCGGACTGATGAATGCTGAACGGTGAGCCGTGACAGTCCCCCGAGAGCTCAGCAAACGATGAGCTCATGTTTTCAGAGAAAAAAATCTAAACAAAACAAGAAAAAAGTTGGAAGAAGCACACTAAAGTAAATGAAGAAGAGATAAAGAAGAACATGAAGAAGAATATGAACATTGAAGGAAGGAAGGAAGGAAGGAAGGAAGAAAATTAAAGTAAGAAAGAATAAAAAAAATACGGCTAAAAAATGTTGATAGTAGCATTGAGTGCTTCCTCCACTGTGGTCACTTTCCAGCGTGATAAAAGCAGAGTCGGGTCCTAACAGAGGCCGGGACTGTCCTGTCCTCTAGGCCCCAGTGACTGCTGTTTTTCTTTGCTGTGAAAAAGCACACACACGGGCACAGGGACTCCTAAATGAAGACAGATCGACTCTTTGTTGCCCTGAGAAATTGGTGTGTGTGTGTGTCTATGTGTATGTGTGTGTGTGTGTGTGTATGTGACTGTGTGTGTGTGTGTGTGTGTATGTGTGTGAGTGAGCATATGTTTTAGTGTGTGTGATCCTGGTGCCGAGGCCACCCTTGATATGGGGAGGGGGGATTTTAAATTTTAGGTGTATGTGAATGTTTAAAGTGTGTGTGTCTTTATAAGTCTATTGTATACAGTTTATACTATATACTGTGGCACATTTTGCTTGTTTACAGTACACATCTAAACTGTGCCTGTTTTAGATGCATGCCAATATGCATTTATGTTAGCACTTAGAGGCTTGCTTGGGTCAACATGAGTGAGTGCCTGTCTCTCACTATGTGTGTATGTGTGTGTGTGTATGCGTGCTAATGTCGAAGGGAGTGGTCCAACTGTGTGAACAAGGCCCTGCAGTTGGCCTGGCTCTTTGACAGACATGTGGAGATTGGTTGTTATAAACAGTAAACAGTGGGACTGCTGGTGACACACTCAATCCAGCAGACAGTAGCTCTGGCACATATAAATCAACCTGCAATCCTTCACAGCAGCCGTGATTCCAATGAGTCACACTCCACACACACACACACATACATAACTCACACACTCAAATGGTAATTCATACAGTACACCGCATACACACATTCATACTCATACACACTGCACACAAACATTTACATGCCTGCACACACACACACACACACACACACACACACACCAATCCATTCACCGTTTATTCTACCACCATGTGTTGAATTCTACTGTAAGTCACAGTAGCACATTGCTGTGAGTATGTATTGGCAGGCAAAGCCTTAGACGCAGCTTTAGACTGCGGTGTCTGTGAGTCTCCAGTCCATAAATACATCAACACTCCACTGCACGTCACCGGCTAATGACTTACGCTTTGAGCCGGGGAAAAAGACACACTGCATATCAAACGTATAAGTCATCTTATATACTCACAGCCCATGTTAGGCAAGCAGTTTAATGATTATGTTTTTTTTTGCCACAACCCCCCTCCCTCTTTACGAATGTCATAACGAAGAAAACTGTGATTTATTTCTCAGCTTGTTTTGGAAATATATTTAGGCGAGGCGCTGAATCCACAAGAATGCATTTCAAAGGAAACATATTTATTCACGCCATGTATGCATTTGTGTGTGTCTGTATGTGTGTGTGTGTGTGTGTGAGATCCGATGGATGGGTGTGTCGGTGCAAGGCTGTGAAGAAGGTGAAAATGGTGCAGGGGGTCACCAGCACACTTTGGACTGAATGAACAGAGGAACAGCCTTTGGTTTGGCATGTTGTATTCAAACCTATTTAGGAGAGACATGCACAAAGAATAAATATAAAAACCACAAATTTCATGGATAGCTGTAAGTCATTTCGCTTTTTTTACTAGATGATGTCTTTTCTCCCTGAGGTGACTGCAGTCACCGGCAACCGGCACATGTCATTCAAACACACCTTCTACAATTACATGTTACCCTTCAACTTAACCCACATTTAGAATGTCTATTGAGACAGGAGAACAACTCTGCTGACTTAACATAAACACATCTGATTCCCTAAAAACTGGTTAAAACATGCACGGCACATGCAGTAATGTCTTATCATCACTTTGGAGCTCTTGGCCAAAACTAACACAGACACCACAAACAGACAAAAATGCGGGGGTGGGCCACCAAACGGATCGCTATCACCATTTACGAGCAACAACTCAACAACAAGTCTAATAGATGGCACGGCAGCAAGGTGGTGAGTCCTTGTTGATGCAGGAGATATCACTGCAAGGCTGCACCCTTGTGGAAACAAGCGAAATCAGGAGGGCGCTTGTCATATCACAACGGAGGTTGCCTGGGACTCTCATAATGGACATGGTCCAAATCAGGGCCTCGGTCTGACGTACTAAATCTATTCTGTTAGAGTTAGATCCTTCCAGCGGAACCATCGTCTAAAGTGTGTGTGTGTGTGTGTGTGTGTGTTTTAGCTATGCTGAAATGTTGAGGGTGTTGTAGTGTTTCAAGCATGATATAATATCTTGGCAGTGTGATTTGGAAGTTGACGTATTGGGTGGAATGTGAATCACCCCCAACCACACACACAGTTCCACCATCACGCCGGTGTCACACACATACACACACGCTTATATACAGGCACACACACTGACCCAAACATAACACACACACACACTGATAATTAATGCATTTCCTAGATAGATCATTCTGAAGTGTTGGTATCCCACAAGCATGCTGACTACTATGGTCAGTAGTGGTTTTGGATTGGAGCAGCCTCGGCAAATATCTGCGCAATATCTGAAATACAGCTTAACTTCTGCATTCCTGCTCTGTTTGAGCCTGGCCAAAAGTGGCGTTCATATTTTTGCACACAGATAAGTTGGTCAAAAAAAGTTGGCATGACTGCGGTCCTATAGTATGCTGGACAGGGCAAATGTGGGATCATCAGCAAACGCTGGATCGGATGCTGCATGCTAATTCCGAGGAACACAACAACTAGAACTTACTGTGGTTCTGGGGCGGCTACATGGACCCAGATCTTATCTCATCATCTGGACCCGTGGTGGATGGAGCTAGGTTCTGCGCGTCCGCTGTCCGCCGAACGTAAGGGGGAAGATATGTGGCATGAATCGCAGGCCCTGCCCATCAAGTGGTTCCTGATGTCTGCAAACGTCTCTCTGTGTTGCGTAACAGCAGCCACTCTCCAGCAGCTATTGTCTCTCCAACACAGAAAAGAGATAAAAACACAAGTGAACTAAAATGATAAATGGTATAGATTCTACTGTAATCTGACATTGTAATCTTTGTGATATATATTTGACCAAGATAACGGTGGACTCTGGAGTGGATCTAGGCCTGTCAGGCGCAGGACCAGTGAAAACGGTCTCAGAAACAGACCTGGGCCAGATCGGTGTTGGTGCCTGGTTGTCTCTGTGGGGGATGGACACATCAGCCATTTGTGAACCGTGATCCCTCTCCCACTGTCAAGGTCAGAGTTAGGACGCCATTTGTGTGGTCCTACAAGCGTGCGGGTGACTGAAAATTACCAGAAACAGGGCTTTCAGAAAGAAAGAAAAAAGCTTTGTGTTTATAAAAGATAAGACCCTAAAATGTGTTTAAACTGATTTGCAGATCCAGACATTCCACTAAATCACCATGTCCATGATAGAGCATGTTAAAACACAGCATGGGCCTGGATGGCCTCTAATCAGACAGAATTCATTCTTTCCTGGCTAGCGACAGAACTCTAAACAGCACTAAAAATAAAAGATAAGTCCTCTTCAGAGTAGGTCTATGTTATACCAGTCGGTGGGCTAATAGGAACCATTTAGCCAACCTCTGGAGTGCAATAAACAGCCCACATTCATCGTGACAGGAATGTATTTAAACAAGTAGACCACTGTTTCTCTCAGGCAGGCATAGGCCCCTGATAATAGTCCACACACACACAAACACACACACACACACACACACACACACACACATAAACAATATTAATAATACACCATTTTATTATATATAAAATAATACGCCATATACCTGTTTAAATGCTTGTCCTCAATACAGCTAAACAAACAAACTCAAACACTAATCATGCATTTAAATCCTTATGTTTTTTTTTTTTCTTCGCGACTTCCTGTGGTATCGCGAGATTCCCTCATTCCGGCATGGCTGCTTCACAGAAACTGCACAGATGTGTTGTGTCTCAATCAGGGAAACATTCAGCATCGATTATCTTCCTCCATGGCTCAGGTGGCATTTCCTTTCCTCAACAATAGCCATTAAACGTGTTAAATATAAATAACAAATCTGTTAACTTACTGTGTTTTTTATCGCCGATCTCAGTATTAAGGAGGACAAGGTGAAGGTGAACTGTCACAACCAACATGGGCTAATTCATACGTGCATCAGGCTACTAGCATAACAAAGACACGTAACGTTAAATAATGTGAATCTAGAAGTTCGCCCTTTCACGGAACTCTTGTTGTATGGAGCTCCCGCGTTTGATCTTTATTTCCTCATGCAGTTTACGGGGGCAACTAGGATTAAAGAGTTCTTGTCTCATTTCGTGAAGATTTGCTTATCTTTAGTCCATATTTATTAATTTTGGGATAAATTAAGATAAATGATCACAGACTCCCTTACAAATGAGGGGTGGGTGTTGCTTCCCACTACCTAATAAAACTATTCTCTCCCTTTTCTCTCAAACACATTTGTACCGAACAAGCTTGTCACGCCTCATAGACAGTGTAAAAACAAACCAAAGGGGAAAAATCTGTTCGTGTCCAAGAACAATTGAAGTATCTCTATCTTTGAGTAGGAGGGGTGCTGTAGCCTGTTCAAGTTCACAATCTTTCCCAAAAAGATGTAGTCTTGTTAAACACAAGATTACAGTATTTGATATAACAAAGACCCAAATGAAAACTGACAATTATTGATGAACTCTTGCTGTGCAGGAGACACAGGACTTGGGCTTCGGGCGTGGGTCCGAGACACTTTTCATCTGGCGTTCCCCCATATCAGAATAGTCTACCCCACAGCTCCAGCCAGGTAAGTCTGTGGCCTTTGTTGGCCACTCATGTCTTCTTTGAATGCAGAAAAAAAGAATGAACATTCAACAAGGACTTGATGATTTAGAAAAACAACAATTGTAAATAGTTTGACATTATGTTATTGAACCATTAGATTTTATTGCCTTTTGATTTTAAGTCAAAGTGGACACAAACAGGAAGTCACTTGTATTAATTTTGTTTGCTGTGTATGTGAGGTGTATGTAGGTGTATGTTAGCTCCTGAAGCTGTTTAATAAAAGCAACTAAATAGATATACTATGTTTATAGAAACATACAGTATATACAGTAATGTGTGGTCACTACACTACTACACTGTTATACAGTATAGGCTTACTGTATGTTACTGTTGGGATCTGATAACCTGGGCTGGAATCCAGATGTTCTGCGAGCTAATTTAAATTTTCTGTGCACATCTGTATGGCTGTGAGGCCACTGCAGCCATTTGTGATTCACAACATAAAACAGGAACAGATGCTGTATAACTTCATTCATGTTAACATAGTTTCCCCTCATCGTTTTGGTACAGTAATGATGACTTGGCAGTGCAAAGACATGAATATAGTTAGTCCGTAATGTTCATTGGTCATTTCGGCATAGCAGAACCCTTTCGCTACCTCTAGGATACATCTAGATTTTATAGCTAGGGAGCTGTGTTAATATCTAAAAGTCACTTCAAATTGAGTTAGCAAAATTTTAATGATTTACCTGAAGGTCTTGCTTTCTTCAATTGAACTAAATACATTCCTGCTCACCCTTAACAAACCAGCCACTTACTGCCTGACCCCATGTCTTAAGATTTATTGCCTGACCCCATGTCTTAAAAGATTTAGACCTGGTTTTCAGCCTGTAAAACAAGTTAGGATATCAATGCAACCAGGTTCCCATGGATTCTTAAACTCAAATTTTTAAAAATATGATTTGGAGGCATTGTGAAATGTTAGGCAGTAGCTCTAAAATACATTTAAGTAAGAGTCTTAGGGTGAGTCTCTAGTGTCACTTAACTTTGTCCTGGAAAAATGTTGGCCTTGATTTACAGTCATAGTCATAAAAAGGTCTTAAAAAGTCACACATTTAAACCTGAAGGAATGCTGTCAAATGCGTAGTGCTGTTAGTCTGTACTGTTAATCTGTTACTTTTTACTTTATCTGAGTCAGGGTGAATGATGAACAATGCTACAGTGTCATCAGACAAGTTTATGTTGTGTGTGTGTGTGCATTTGCATTTGTCTATTGAGGCCATACACGCCGATGCGGGGTGCTCTGTCCAATGTGTGGTTTGACCGTCACAAGATCTCCAGGGACTGCCCAGAGCACCTGGACTCAGTGGACGCCATGTGCTCCACACTCAGCTCCGTACTGCAGGACGAGATACAGGCTGGCGTTCCCAAGCACAGGATAGTCATTGGTATGGATTACACACACACACACACCACATGAGTATCCATACTAATGTGTAGTCAGTGTAGGCACACACACACACACACCTTACATGGGCATCTATACTCATGCTTATTCAGTGTAGGTACAAGCGCGCACACACACACACACACAGATGCTTGTGTGCATACTGTACATTGAATTACATATTGCTCAATATTTGATTAAAAGAGAACACCCCCTCACACACGCATACATACACACACAAACACACACACACATACACACAGTCAAACAGGAACCCAATCCCCATGGTGCTCTTTGTTCAACAAATTGACCACGAGAAACAAACAAACAGAAAAGAAGAAAAACAAAAAAATGCAACTTATCAAACTTTCTCATCCCTTTCATAAGTTTCCAAAAACATTTTTAGCCTTCGTGGTTCCTTGAGTTTCCTCAGAGGTCATTTGGGTTATCAGGATATGGCAGACTTAAATAATGTTGAAATACAAGCAGGCAGTGCAACGGCTGTGAAAGTCTAGAGACTACAGAGAAACCCCCCCCAGAAACGACCCAAGGTAGGTTCCCACAGGAAATGTGTGGGGGTCACCCCGTCGGTTACTATGCTAGCGGCCCTTAGGGTGAGAGAGTGCATGCTTCTCCACGGACCAATAGCCATTCAGCTTAAGAGGGACACGAATGGGTTAACAGACAAGCCATGAAAACACACATACACATATACACAGAGAGACAGACGTGTGTGTGTGTATGTTTAAATGTACAAAATAGCTGTCTTTTACAGACATACACACACACACACTCATAGACGAAGGGAAAAAACCTTTTGTGTGAAAGGTCTTGTGTGGATGGAGAGAAAAGCCCCTAAACCGGGTTCCAGAGGAACTGATTGAAAAAACACATGTGCCTGCGAGGCTGCTGAAATATTATCTTCCTAAATCATAACATTTTGTCATTAACTATAAATACTCATTGGAGTCACTCGGCACGCCGAAGAAGCCGAGTGGTCTGCACCCGTAGTCCACTTCCAGAGCCGTCGGCCTGACAAGTGCCAGGACTTTCCATGGAAAACCTTCCTCTTCGGGAGGCCTGCCGGCAGACCATCGTGTGTATGTGGGTCTGTGTGTGTGTGTGTTTGTGTGTTTCTTCTCGATCTTTCAGGAGTGCTGGTGCATGGGAAAGACCCTAGAGGCAGAGAGAGAAAGAGAGATGGAGAGAGAGAGAGGGAGATAGAGAGAGATGCGGTATCAGACACACATGCGCCAGGCCCTACCAAACAACAGGGACGTGTGGGAGGAAGGGCTGAAGCCCAGAGATGAGTGGTGGAAAGACAGCAACAGTGTGAGCAGGAGGAGAGCCATGAGTCAGTGGTCATGTGATCACAAGACCATGTGACCAGACAGGTTGTGTGTGTGTCTCTCTGAATGAGAAGATGAGAGGTCTGAGGGGGCAGTCTCTCATCGTGTTTTGCAGGCCATCGCTCATTGCGCCGTAGCTCGCCACCAGGTCACGTGATCACGGCAGCGGAACATGTGAGGGTGTGTGTTATCCCTCTCTCCCTCCGTGCATGGCCGTACTCTCCTCTCTTCCTCTCCTTCCCCCCTGGCCGAGGGTGGACGTGTCTTCCTCACGGCTGGGATGGGGTGCCGGCTACTCCTGCTCCACTTTCCCAGATGTGCGGACGGTGCCCAGACGCGCCCAGATGTGTAAGATTAAGGAGGGGGGCTCGAAAGAGGGTGCCTTTTCCAGGGACCAGGAGACCTGATGATGTGGAACTAAAGGCCAGCTTGCACTTTTCCCTTTTATCCTCTCTCACTCACTCACTCTTTTCTTTTTCGGGCCCCCTCTCTCCCACTTCCATTTCTCTTTTTGCTCAGTTGTTTTCAGACGTTTATTTGAAGCTTCGGTTCTTTTGTAGGGTTTGTGTATATTTTCTGTGATTTGTTGTTCTGTGTGGCAAGACCTTTAATATTGTTTGTGTGTGTGTGTATGCGTGCGTGCGTCTGTACGTGTGTGTATGTCTGAATTATGAGTGAGACCAGTTGCTTGATTTTGGTTCAGTTTGAGCGTAATAAATGCAGGCACATTTGACTGAGTAGATCTGACACGCACACACACACAAACACAAACACAAACACACACACACGCGCACACACACACAGTTGGATGAGATCTAATCTCCCTGTCATGGTCTGGGAGCATTTTGCAGCAGAGCACTAGACTGTCACCAGTTTTTCCTCCCGACAGTGAATCACAGCATAATTAGCCTCCCTGGTTAATTAGAAGCAGATGGTCCTCGCCAGTGAAAGACGCTGCTGCCATCACAATAGAGAAGGACAACCCCAGCCCCAGTCCCAGCTCCGTTTCCAGGCCCACTGAAAGTACTGGCTGTTCGAAGGCTTTCAGGACAATTAGCCTCAGCACTGAGGAAGCCATTGGATGGGCCAGCCCCAGCCAGACTAATGGGGGTTGGAAGAGAGAGAGAGAGAATGAGAGACTCCCTCTTTCTGCCATTCCCAATAATCCAGAGTCAGGAAAAGTTAAAATCCTTCCCCCGTTTTCAGAACAACCGTTCCAAACAGCAAGAATTTGGTGCTAAATTTCTGAGGGGAAATTGACCACACCAGACCAGAATATTGAGATTGCGGCTAAAGTTTCACTTTCTTAACCTGGAGCTTTGCTGTTCTTTTTCCCATTTTTCCTAAAAGGTGGGTTCTCTATGGGCGGAGCCATGGCGCTACACCTGGCCTGCAGGCACCACCCTGAAGTGGGCGGAGTCTTTGCTCTCTCTAGCTTCCTGAATAAAGATTCAGTCGTCTATCAGGTAATAATGGCCACTGCAGGCGACATTCTACATCAGTTAGAGCTCCACAAAGTATTTTTATCTCATGTTAAAAGGGATAGTTTTTGTATGAATACAGGTTGAAGCGTTTTTATCTACAGTTAAAGGGTTAAAGTGACCGAAGTACGATAAGAAATAAGACAATGGGCGGGCTGCTGTGTCTCTGTACCTCTCCTTGGAGCGTCCCCCTTTTCAATCATGTACTGTAGAAGAGGATACAGTGGCTAGTAGAAACGGGAGATGGCCTCAAACACAGCAAATTGACCAGTGTAGATTTTACACTAAAGAGGCATTTGGACACACACTAACACATATAAACACCGAAAACAGTGTAAAATGTACTAGAGTAAGATGCCTGACGTCATTATATTGGGTACTTCAAAGTGGTACATTTTTACACCTTTTTTTTTTTGCTATTTATGTGGGTTCACGCAATTGTTCCCCCTAAATTGTAAATGGTACACTGCAGAAATTCATGCGTGTCGTGTTTTTTCCCAGTACGTCATAGGCATGGCAATGCTTGTGAACTTGTGCTGCACTGCCGTAGCTTTGGCTTGTCATCTCTCGTAAGTCTCGTGAACCAAGGAACCAACATTCATTGAGACAGGTGTTCATCGAGACAGGTGTGACCGGTGATAACAAGCTAACAAGGAGCACGCTACCTGTAACAGATGGCGGTGTTTACACTGCATCTTTACACTCGGTTTACACCTGCCATTCTCAGGTCTCTGTGCACACCAGCATTGCGTCTGAATGACGCTGATCCCACTGGAGCTTGACTGATTTTTTTTTTCTCCCCCCAAGGCTCTCCATGAGGGTGTTGGCCTCCATATTTGGGTACCTACTTTGACTCTTCTGTAGGCAGCTACGGGTAGATGAAAGAGAAATTGTTTTTCTGACTTGTATCATTTTGGCTAAACGCAGGCATACTCATTCATTATTGGGAAAAAATGCTTAGAGATGTGGTGGCCCTTTAAAACACTTACAGAAGTTATCCATTTCTGTGTGCTCATGTGTATTTGTGTGTGTGTGTCTGTGCTTATTTGTATGTGTATGTCCAAGTGTGTGTGTATGTTTAAGTGTGTGGGCTCGTGTCTGTATATGTTCAAGCGTGTGTGTGTGTGTGCGTACGTGCGTGTGTGTTGAAGTGTGTGTGTGTGTACTGTGTGCTTATTTGTGTGTGTTTATTTGTGCGTGCACGTGTGTCTCCTCCCCCACCCACAGGCCGTTGAGGAGCGCCATGGTCGGGCCCAGAACATCCCGGAGCTGTTCCAGTGCCATGGCGCCAGCGACGAGCTGGTGCTGCATGAGTGGGGCGAGCAGACTGGCACCCTCTTGAGGCGGGCGGGCATGAGCGTCTCCTTCCACACGCTGCCAGGCCTCCAGCACCAGCTGTGTGCCCCCGAGCTGGAGCTGCTCAGAGCCTGGCTGCTCCGCAAGCTGCCCCCACAGGAGGAGGAGGAATAAGGACAACATGGACAAGACATACACACACATCCTCACACACACACTTATACACATCCACACTTATACACACACACACACACACACACACACACACACACGCGCGCATCTACCTACACACGCAAAACCACCCTGATCAGCAAGTTGCCCCCAGAAGAGGAGACCTGCAAACAACACACACACACACACACACACACACACAACCAAAAGTTGCCCTTGGAGGAGTACTGAGGACAAGATGGACAACACACACACCTACACATAAACACACACTTTCTGCTACAAAAACTGCCCCCGTAGAACACTGACAGAAAGTCATGAGCACAAACTATCCAGGAAGGAGATGGATAGCACATAAGGACACACACACACACACACACACAGAAGAAGCAGGGTACCTGCTAGTTGGGATAGATATGGACAGAGGAGGAGGAGATGGGTAGGACATGGAACACACACATACATGCCTAGCTGCTACATAAACCAGACTGGGCACACACACACACACACATGCAGGGAGACACTATATCGCACACGCATCAACACACACTCACACTTGTGCACACAAATCACAAGTACACACAAATAAACTTGTACTGCTGATTGGTCAAGGAAACTTGAATCAAATGTCATTTCCTGATTTCCTTTACCATCACCAAGTCTTCCGTACAGTGACTTACCCCTGTTTATGTATTGATTCATATGCACTCTTTTCAGCATGCCTGTATTTGGAAAGAATGTAGACTAGAGTTGTTAAAATATAGAATATAATTTATTATTGTGCAAATGTATAAAGTACCATTTGGAGCCTACATTGTGCCAATCTATGTTTATATTATATTATATTATATTATATTATATTATAATCGATTATATCACTACTGTAAGAAAGAAAGCTTGATTGTCCAAAACATTTTTTTATATAGAAAATAAAAATCGTGTTTTATAAACATGAAGTTGTCAAAGTTGCTCTGATATGTTAACATATGGTTATACATTATAGTGCCATGTTAAATTAACATACAGTTTCATTAATCCAAAAATGACCAAAAATAGACTCTTAACAGGTTTTCACCTGACAGCAAAATCTATCCATTGAGTTCTGTCTATCTCTCACTTGTGTCATGTATTGACTTACATTTGTCTGACTTGGGAGAGGTGGCTTATGGGAAAGCAGCCATTATGCAATAGGGGTTCAGGCAAGTTGAAAATTAGCTCTTGAGCAAAAGAATCTATTAATTGTTTTGACCTTAAGTGTATATTTAAATACTGTATGTTATGTAAAGATGATCATGTTAGTAAAACTAAATTTGTGTGAATCTCCGAGCAACTTGTTGTCTTTTGTTAGTTGTGTACTTCTTGTAGCCTGAACAGTATATGTATAAATTACTATGTATCCTTGTGAGAGCTTGAAAGGCTGACTCGATCCCTAAAGTTGCATGAAAATTTAACTATAGATTAGAATTAAAGATACTATAATCGCCTGAGAACATTGATTTGTTTTATTTATTTTATTGCTATGGAGGTAGAATTCTATTTTAGATTTTAGAACCAGCTGTTGCAGTTGTAACGATTGCATTCTCTTGTTTGGCTGTCTTTAACTTCCCTGTACCCAGCAGTCTCTTTTTCTTTTTTATTTGTCTTCTTTTCTTCCTCTGCTGTCTATCTTTCTTTTCCCCCTCTTCCTCCTTTTTGATGCCATGTTATCTTTTTTTTTGCCCCGTATCCCATCCTAGCTGGAAATCTGTTGAACATGTGTTCAAGGGGTCTCCATTGCGCCATTTTTCTCAGGTAGTCCTTCACAGTAACACACACCGCTTCGTTAACGGTTATTAGGAGGAAGTGGCTTCGGCGAGTCTTCCGCCGTCGCGCTCGAGGTCGTCTGGATGTCGGGCACTGTTACCCCCCCTCCCTTCACTGCTCGGGGCCTTTCCAGGGGGCCTCAGACCCTGGCTAACACTGTGCTAGGGGCAGGGAGTAGCACTCCAGTGCAAAAATACCAGGGATCTTGACAAGGCCTTCCTTTTAAAGCCTGTTACAAAATGGAAAAGAGAAAAAAAAAGAAGAAAAAAAAACGTTGTTGAGGGTGAGGGCAAAATCTTGTGCAGCGACAGTCAGGCGGCTTTTGCAGGAACTTGGGCTGAGTGAAAGAGCAGTGTGTTTGTTGTGTCCGTACGTGTGTGTGTGTGTGTGTGTGTGTGTGTGTGTGTGTTTGGGGGGGGGGGCAGAGATTACAGATACACACACACACACACATATACACAGTATCAGAGACCACATGTTGGCATTGAGTGTAATCAGTGGC
>JAGFZM010001378.1:60108-70698 GCA_017657215.1 Limnothrissa miodon | reverse complement strand
CCCCTCTGCACCGCTCCGCTCCCATTCTATCCACCGCTGGGGCAGCTGGACAGCTCCTGGTGATACAAGCACAAGCTCACTTCACCATTTTACCCCTCATCTTCTCCTACTTTCTTTCTACTTTTTTCCCCTTCATCTACCTATCTTCCCCTCCTCCTCCCCCTTTCTTCTTCTTTTTTTTCTCCTTTTGCACTGCTCTTTTTTCCCTCCACCTCTCCCTCCTCCGCAGTCACTCTGTAGCATCCATGCCAGACTAAACCCATCGCAGCAGAAGGCCAGTGAAACCCTGACACAAGGTAAACAGCACCCGCTCCAATCACAACACACGCTGCCCGGCCATGCTTATTTTTGGGAGGGATCACGTTCGAAGGGCTGCCCAATTAACATTTCAAAGCGCGATCAGATTATAGAATATGTTCGCTCGTCTCGCTCCCGAGGGCTCCCTGTCTGTTTATGCAGGGAACGACGGCGGACCCGGTGCCCCAGAAGTCTTTGGGAGGGATGTGCGTCATGCGGTGGTGAGGGGGAGAAGTTGCTAGAGGAGACGATTTCCGTGCAAAATCGTTTATTCGCACAGCGCAGTCCAGATGAACCAGGAAATATACCAAAAGTGTCATGTAACTGGAACTCTCTGTGGATGTTTTAAGTCTTAAGTGATAGAGCTGGACCATTGCAGAGAGAGTTCAGGGGTGGACATGCACATCCCAGCATTACCGTGGGTTAAATGAACTCTCATCTTAAGCTTATTCACATGCACAGGAAAGTTCAAGGGCCGTACACTGATACGGGCCATAAAGAAGTCTTTGTATATCAATGAATGCTTATGATGGGCCAAAAATAATTTTCTCTCATAGGGCTCAAGATTTCTCCCAACACACACACTCACATACACACACACACACACACACACACACACACACACACCCATGCACACAGCAGACATAATGAAAGAATAAAGTCTACATAATAAGAGGAAATATCCCTTCAATGGAGCACCATGTGTGTGTGTGCATCAGGGAGCACCGAGTCCTTGAGAATGGGGAGTGTGGATGAAGAGAAAGAGAGAAGTCTCCATTTCCACATTTGGACATCTCCGATTGGTTCAGCCAAAGAAAAATAGAAAACATGGCTTCCCTCTCCCTGTCTGTCACACACACGTCCACAAACCCGGTAAGCGGCGGAAATCTAATTTGTCGTTGTCGTCCGTTGACGAACCCCTCGCCGCTCCCGCTCCCGGCGATTCGATTAAAGTTTAAGAGCTCTTCGACATCGCACCGCGACAGTAAAAGTCCCCTGGAAGTGTTTACACAAGCACTCCTCGTAGGTCCCATCTTTAATAGCGGGAAGCCTTCCAATGCACATATTATTCCAGCGCGGGGCCGGCCGCCGCTACCCCGCAACAGGGCCTGCTCTGTGTTGTGAGGTGCCCTGGATGACTGTTCCCCATTTAAGGCTTTGGGTGCTGCCTTGGCTCCACTCGTGGTGCACTGGCACGCCGGACGCAGGGAGAGGACTGTAACTGGTGCGCTGGACTGGACTCGGGGGGCCAGGCTGGGACTGAGGTGCTTTGCCGTCCAGACAGGCTTTGATGTGGTGGGCACATTCAGCTAAACTGAAACACATCTCTGCGCACACGATTTAGACACTTTGGGTTTGTTTGGCTCTGTTTTGTGTGTGTGTGTGTGTGTGTATGTGTGTGCGTGTCTCTGTGTGCATGTGTATGTAAATGTAGTAAGCAGCTGCCACTCATTTTTTTGTCTTAAATCAATTAAATAAATGAATTAAATTCAAGAATGTTCCATGTTAGGGAGTGATTAGTAGATTATTATCCTGGTAGCACTTTATTTGACCGGTTAGTAACTAACACATTTATAACAGCTGTCATAGCATGAACATTTCATAACACACAACGCAACATTCATACTTTCTTAGTGTAAACAAAATCTGTAGCATGATGTAGATATTAATAAAGACAGTGGTTATAAATGGCTTTGAACACACACACACACACACACACATAGTAAAGGTGGGATAGAGAGACTAAGGCTAACCTAACAGGGCATCATGTAGGAGCAATCATTTCCCCTTTATTAATCTGTGGGTCTCTTCTGATGGGAGACCTTCCTGTCTTTTGTTCCATGTGGTGTTTACATCAACAAATTCTGTATGTCATTATACAGAAATATATATTAGGTATTAAAAATGAATATACTGTTAACAGAGGCAGAATTGTTTGGTGGTTTATAATCAGGATTATGGACTTTAGAAAGATAAAAATATAAAAATTGACATTCACTCTGTTTGTGTATGTGTGTGTGTTTCAGAACTAAATGTTTCATGATGAGCTGCATCTGATTATGCTAATCTATGTAATGAAACCTCACAGCGCAGTTTATTTTTCTTTCGAGTTAATGAAAGTTTATGAAACTCCTGCACCCTTACCCCCCTGTCCTCTGCCAGCAGAAATCAGGGGAGCAGCCCGTCCACTTGGAATGTCACGGTCCCTCTGTGCCGAGCCAATCCCTTTCGCTCTGACTGAGAGAATGTGGTATTTGGCCAATGGCGGCTGACATTCTTAGAGTCTGCTCCAGCAGTCTGAGGCGGCGTGCAGCGGTTGCGACACGGTGCAG
Source organism: Limnothrissa miodon (assembly GCA_017657215.1). Lineage (NCBI taxonomy): Eukaryota > Metazoa > Chordata > Actinopteri > Clupeiformes > Clupeidae > Limnothrissa > Limnothrissa miodon. The sequence goes on along the minus strand of JAGFZM010001378.1, from coordinate 68,068 downwards.
CGATCGCAGACAGACTGTTCTCGTGTTTGTCGTGGCTTTTCTGATTCTCCCGGGCCGCAGACGCTCTGCGCCAGATTCGCAGGGCGTCCGCAGGGTGTGTTGTTTATAAGCCTGCTGATTGTTTTAGCAGAGACGTCTTTTCTGTTTTTTTCTTTCTTTCATTTTTCTTTTATTTATAGAAGTTCTGTAAAAAACCTTAAGCTCTTATGTAAGGCATTCTTAACAGGCAGCAGTTGTTTTACCCATTTGATGGTAAAGAAGTGAAAAACCTTTTTTAATGTGCTTCATATGTGAAGCGATGATTCTCTGCGTCTCGGCTAATGTGATGTAGGACGGGCGGAACCTGCCCTGGGCCCCGAGTTGGCACGGTTCTAAGACGGCGGCCGAACAGACTGGACCAGAGCACCTCGGCGTTGGTTTTGACTTTGGTTCGCTGTCACGAGAGCACACGAATGTCCAGCCAGTGTCCCTTCGACTTCTCACGAGAGTTGACCAGTGCAATACACACACACACACACACACAGTAATACATGAATATACTATATAGTTACTCACATTGCAGTACATCTATGTGTACACACACACATACACACACACACACACACACACACACACACACAAGAGTTGACCAGAGCAATAGTGGCTTTATAGGCCTGCTTTATTCAATATTCCCCTTCACCAGCCATTTTTTTTTCTGTCTTGCTCTCTCTTCTTTTATGGTCACGTTTCTGAGAAATCCCTGGATCATATGTTCTCTCTTAGTGAGGTGTCCTCGAAGTTCTTTTTCCAGATTTCAGTTGTGCTTTTTGTTTTATGACTGCTGTGCTCAAAATTTGACACAGCGCTAAATACTTCCTGACTGCTCTCTTCTGGGGGTAGAGAAAATGACTGTGTGTGTGTGTGAGAGGAGGAGTACAGGTCTCTGGTGAATGTAAATCTCTCCAAAGTTAATGCTTATAGGTCAAAGTTCAAAGGTCAACCTATTCAGCTCAGATTAAAATCTTAGATTAAGTTACAAAGGAGGGCAGGCAGGGTGGGAAAAGCTCAGGCCCTGATTGACAATCCCCCTATTATGGATGAGACCCGACTCAAGCACAATATAGTAATATTAGTAATTGTATAGTAATATTAGTAATTATCTAGTAATGTTAGTAATGATATCATATTTTATTTGTTAATTATTATTATTATTATTATTATTATTATTATTATTACTATGATTTATTTTGTTTTGTGTGACTACTGATCTGAATACTGCAAATCCTCAAATGTCCTTTAATCATTTAATCATTTAATCAATTATGTACAATGACAGTAGAGACAGACAGTACATTTTTTGATGTTGAAAGTGACGTAAAGAGTCCATGGAATTGCCCTGATCAGCTGCAGCTGAAGGTTGACGTTGAATTGTCAATTATTTGTCGTCATCAGAAAAAATTGGGCATCTGAGTCACTGACTGGGAGGCTGGAAAAACAGCATTTGTGTTGTGTAACATCAGGAGGCCAGACGGCACACATGCAACACTCAAGTTCCTCAAGAACGCAAGAACAAATGGAAGAATGAAGAATGCAGTGTTTTCATCCAGGTGAGTGTTATCTTACTGGAGAAAAGCTTGTCTGTCTATGTGTGTGTGTGTGTGTGTGTGTGTGCATCTGTGTGTTTGTGTGTGTGTGTATGTGTGCATGTGTGGGTGAGTGTGTTTGTGTGTGTGCGTGTGTGTGTGTAGCTTCATGACAGACAGAGAGAAAGCGAGAGAGAAACTGAGAACTAGAATAAATCACATCTGGGGCCCTCATCATTGGGTCTAAATCTCTAGTGCCTCACTGGTGCTCAGTTCCTGATGGGTCTGTACAGTAAGTATGTGAGGAGACTCACTGTATTTAAGGACCCGCTTCGGCCAGAGGCACTGCACTGCATCAGAATACTGTAGACAAACATCACATTTTACAGCACTTTACAACTTTACTATGTAGTACAGCACATCATCCTTTTTGTTATTTTTGTAATTTACGTAATTTGTAATACATTTAAAACTATATTGTGTTTTTTTTAGCATTATCATGTTTTTAGTCTCACCTGTCACTTGTGGACAAAAAGTGTATACAAATAATAAAGATTAGAGACACTTAGAACAGTTCTATTTAGAACCATGTGGTATTAGCACCAGAACCGAGTAGGAAGACGGGAACGGCAGCACCAGAATGCACCTGGGCTGGGTTGCGCTCCAGACCCGTGGGTGAGAGTAGGCTTGTTCGGCTCAGTCCAATACAGCCCAGAACAAAACAGAACAACGTGGAGCTGAATCAGGGCCTTTGAGTCACAGCAGGAGCTCAACAGCCTCCGCTGCTGTTTTCCCAACCTCACAACGAGCAGCCGCGCCAAGACACACACATACATACTCATACAGTCACAGACAGTCAAATACACACACACACTCTTAGACACATGTGCGCACACACACACACACACACAGACATTATATATAGTCATAGACACTCATGCACACTTTATATCCCTAGACCCACACATACATACTCATACACAGTCACAGACAGTCAAATACACACACATACTCACTCTTACACACACTTAGACACTCAGCCACACACACACAGTTATATATAGTTATAGACACTCATGCACACTTTATATCCCTATGCACCCAGGGGAGTCATACAACCTCCCCTGCTTACCCACCCACCCACCCACACACACTCTCAGTCAAACTGTTTTTCCCGTTTCCACAGACATTCCCCAGCACTCCAGCCCATATCTCAAACAATAACACATACAGTGGATAAACTAAATTCCCAATCAAACAACTCTGTCTGCCTCTTACTCACACACACACACACACATACATTCAAACATGTACCCAAACACACCCTCCCCTTACAGACACACACCCACGTGCCCACTCATACATGCGCCCAGGGGAAAGTGACTGAGCCATGGTGGCTAATGTACACATCATCGGTGTGTGTTGGGCCTGCGTCCACACCGCCATGATTCAGCCCAGTGTTTACTCCACGGGACAGACATGTAATTTTACTGGGCCAATCTGGCCCATGCCAGCGCAGCACAGCGCAGCACAGCGCAGCACGCCGCGGCGCAACGCAGCTCTGGGGGAGAGGCATGTCGTCAGCGCCACAGAGGAGCCTTCGCCGCAGGACCACAGCTAGCGCTGGAGTGACGTGGTGTGGTATGACACACACAGACACACACACACATAACTGTAGATAAACTAAATTCACAATCAAACAACCTCTGTCTGCCTCTCTCTCTCTCTCTCTCTCTCACACACACACACACACACACACACAGTAGATAAACTAAATAACAAATTTCCCAATCACACAACTTCACCCTCTGTCTGCCTCTCACTCACTCACTCACACACACACACACACACACACACACACATTCAAACACTTACACACCCTCCCTTAAAGACCCACACACATACACCCACATGCACACAGGGGAAAGTGACTGGACATGGTGCAGCGTGACACACACATACTGTACAGTACATATACACAGACACACACACACAGACACAGAAAATAGGGAAAGGGAGACAGCACACACAATGTTTGTCCGAGGCGATGAGAGAGAAAAGGAGAAGAGGAGGTGCCCCATACACACACATACACACACACACACAGAGTGCCCAATGCCATGTGGGGAAACCGGGAGATTGAGACAACACACACAATGTCTGTCTGAGGTGATGAGAGAGGAGAGGTGCCACACACACACAACCCACCATATATACACACACACAGACAAGATGAGGTAATGAGGCAGGGGTGAGGGTCTGTCTGCTGTTGATGGCTGAAGCAGTGAATGCAGAGACAAAAAGAGAAGATATGAAGGTGTATGGCATACACATGTGTGATGAGTGTGTGTGTGTGTGTGTTTGTTTCCCAAGACGTTATGTAGAAAGTGATATTTTTATTTTATCTTATCCCACAGCTTGAGGCTCTGTTACAATCACCTATTATAAACCCACTATTTGTGTGATCATTTGTGTGAGGGTGTGATAACAGCTTTAGGACTCTCAACTAAGACAAATGCCTGACCTGCAAGTATTACTCGAATGCCCTCTGTGTAGAGACAAGTGATAATGAGGTCCCTGATGATGTCTGAGATCGTGCCCATCCTTTCTACTGTACAGTAGCTTTGTGGCAGAGTGTGTAAGAGAGAAAGAAAGGTATGATAAAATTTCTTCACAATTTCTTTCACAATTCTTCTTTTGTTTTATGTGGTTTTATGCTTTGACAACAATGCTTTATGAGTCATAAAGCTCCTTTGAAGTTGAATTTAAATTCGATTTAAATTCAGAGAGAAGGAAAGAGAGAGAGAGAGAAAGAAAGATGGAGAGAGAGAAGGAAGAGATGGTGTTTCTGATACTGATGACAGGAGGCCTCTGTGGCACAGCTGGCTAAAGTGCCTGTTCCATTAGCAGGTGGAGGTTTGAATTTGATCAACATGAGGTCATTTCCTGGTTCTACAGTACCACATCCCCAGCTCACTTCCTGTCTAGCTTCACTATCTTATCAAAATAAAAGCAAGATGCCGAAAAAAATATGTTAGCTTGGTTTTTCAGCCGAGCCTGCCTCAATCTGAGATTAGATTGGTCAGGCTTCTTCCCTGTAATCTCTCACTTGAGTCGGAGTCAACGTCGGTATGACAACATACTTCTATTGGACAGACCTACGGCCAATCAGAACAATGATTTCGATTACATTTGCCGAGACGAGACAGAGAGGGGTGAGTTGAGACAACCTCTGTCGTAAAAGAGGTATAAGAGTGTTTTTGTTTAAACCCTTATCTCAACTAAAGGAAACAAAGTGAAAACAAGCTCAGTGGCCATACTGATCTGAAGAATGAAATTAAATTGAATTAGGTGTGTCAAGCAGGCTGACACAAATAGGACAATCTGATGAACTAGCATAATCTCTCTTTTTTTTTTGCTATCCACTCATCTGAATGGTATGAAATAGCCGAGTCAGCAGACTTTCTGGTTAGATATTTCAATACTTCAGAACATTTTCAAATTATTGTCCCTCCGAAAATGTCTAAGGTCCCACCAAATGCCCAAAATTAGGTCAAAGTTCATGAACTCATGAGACGCATGTCTCACGATGCACCTTACAGTACACTAGTGTCTGTCAAGGTGTGTGGAAAACAATACCAGGTGACAGGAGAAGTGGACAGATTGAAAGGACTTGAAAGAACTTTATATATGTATACTACAATGTATATTTATATAATACATCTTGAGCCCTATGACAAAAAAAAATTGGCCCCCCTAAAAATTAATTTACAATATTAAAATGTTCTTTAGGGCCCCCTATCAGTGCTAAGGCTTTGGAATCACCCTAACCTGTCTCCCGCTGGCTGCGTCTCCTAGACTTTGGGAGGACGAGATGAGCGAAGGAAAAAGGTTATTTCAGCAACCTTGTTATCAGACACACTCCGGTGAGTCATGGCACCGCGAGAGAGGCCTGCGTGGCGGGGATGTGGGGAGACATCCCCTCAGACGAGGCTGCTGAGCGAGGGAGGCTACTTGTCCTGACTCACACGCCTGGCTGGCTGTATGGCCGTATGGCTGGCTGGCTGGCTGGCTGGGGCTGAAGGATCTTCTTACTCCACAAAGAACGAAAAAAAAGAGAAGTTTTCCTGCCGTCTGTCTGGCCTCCACGGGCAAGCACCCAGCTTCACAAGCTCGGAGACCTCAAATTCCTCAGACAGAGAGAAAAAGAAGGATATGTATAAATATAGAGAGAAAGGAAGAGAGAGAAAAAGGGAGAGAGAGAGAGAAAGAGAAGGAGATAGGTGAGACAGTGAAAGGAAAGGGAGGGAAGGGGAAAGTCACAAAAAGGACGCAGTTATTCCACTTACTCTGTCATTTTCTTTGTCCCATTACTCTTTTGTCAGAAACCAGAGGGCTCTCTCTCTCTCTCTTTCTCCCCCATCTTTTCTTTCTCACCCGCTCACAACCACCATGCTTTCTTTTCCATGTTTACATTCACAGTTTCTTTTATTAGCTAGAACACCATCTGGGCAAGTGTGTATGTGTGTGTGTGTTTGTGTGTGTGCGTGTGTGTGTTTGTGTGCGTGTGCACCCTAAAACTCATCATTAGAGTAATTTAGTCTCCCCAAGAATCACGCAGCGTGGTCCCAACCGCCACCGTGACATTTCAGCGAGAACGTAAGCACAAACCACCATAAAGAGAAAAAACGAGAGAGAATCAGCACAGCGAGGGAGGGGGGAACCCGTCTCAATGGCATAAATAGAAGCTGAAGGCGACAAATTGAGGGGTTGGTAGTCCACAAAACGCCCCCAACAAGAAAACCCCCCTCTGTCTGGCCAAGAGGGGTAATACCCCTGGTCAGGACACACCCCGGTGGGCACTTAACTTGCATGGCTGGATGGCGAGGGTTTCTTTGTGTGTGTGTGTGTGTGTTGTGTGTGTGAGAGAGTGGAGGGACCTCGACCAGACAGAAGCCTCCATCAGCTCATTGGAGTTGAACCTCTGTTTTCTCACTTGTGGCCAGAGAGAGCGCTCACTGGTGGGGTGGTGGAAATCGGAAACAATATCATGTCAGACAAAGAAAATTACACAAGTCCCTTTTCCCAGTTGTGGCCTTGCTTACTGTAGACGCCACCACATCTGACCAGGCTCGCTGTCCCCGCAGTCAAAAACAAGTTAGTCATGTTTTGGAGCAAAGCAGACTTTCCAATTATGACCTAATTCAGAGCTCAATTCTGAAAAGAAAACACACACAAAAAAAGTTTTTCTGGGGGCTCATTTGGAAAGTCTCAATTCTATAAATAGTTCCTGTTGCCTTTTAGCCTCTTTCACCCTCTTGATAATGAATATTGCTTTAGTAATTTGATTCACCCAATAACATTAGCTATATATTTTCGCTACTTCAGTGCATTAGCCTCACTAATTACCTCTTCCAAGACCCGTTTGCTTATTTTTTCCAAACTTAATTATGACAGTTATTTACTGCAGTATGATTTGCTTTCTTCTCCCTCCCTCTCTAAGTTCCCCTCCCGTGTTTCCCCAAGCAATGGGAGTGTTTTTGGCTAAGGCCCAGCAGAGGGACTGGTGTGTTGGGTTCAAAGGCAGCGGCACTGTGGCTTTTAAAGGGGATGTGAGGCCCTTTGAGCCCTAGCCTGGCACCATCGGCTGTTTACTTCTAGCGTTCGCACAACATGCCACTCAGCAAATCCCTTGCAAGAGTGCGTGAGCGAGCTAGTTAGAATCCCCCCCCCACACACACACACACACACACGCGCCACCCACCTGCCTACACCCATGGTGAGAGGATGCCTGTTTTAGTTGGAGGGAAGCGTGGAGCGTATGAAGTGCCTTTGAGTTTATGTTTGGGAGTGTGGCTAGGGGGTAAAGTAATTTAGCAGTTTGTTTTTGTTTTATTTTCCAAAAGCTAGTGAGTGAGTGTGTGTTTGGAGCATAGTGTGTGGAGGTGTTAGTGGCGGCACGGGAGCAGCAGCAGCAGTGGCTGTCTGTGTGTGTGTGTTTGTGTGTGTGTGACAGATTTCCACGATGTGGCCCAGCAGTGGCGGTCTCTGCTTTAAGCCCTGTGTGTGTATGTACATGTGTGTGTGTGTCTCTCTTTGGCTGTGTGTGTGTGTGTGAGTGACAGATTTCCACGATGCGGCCCAGCGGTGGCGGACTCCCCACGCTGCAGCCAGGGGCCCGGCAGACGCTTGTGGCGGGACAGGACGGGACGAGGGGGTTTCTCTCTGGAACAGCCGGCTTACTCATGGCCTGGCACAGCCCCGCTGAATGACCACAGGCAGACAGACAGACAGGGAAGACTGACTGACAGATAGACAGACATACAGGCAGGCTGGGGAGACTGACTGACCGACAGACAGGCCGAGAGATAGGCTGGGAGGACAGACAGACAGACAGG
>JAGFZM010001378.1:49303-60098 GCA_017657215.1 Limnothrissa miodon | reverse complement strand
AGACAGGCCGAGAGATAGGCTGGGAGGACAGACAGACAGACAGGCAGGTAGGCTTGGAAGACTGACTGACAGCCAATCAGACAGGAAGGCAAAAATTCAGACAGACAGGCAGGATAGGGAAGACAGACAGACAAGAAGGCAATAGTGCAGACAGACAGGCAATAAGGCAAAAATGCAGACAGGCAGACAGGATAGGGAAGACAGACAGACAAGAAGGCAATAGTGCAGACAAACAGGCAAGAAGGCAAAAATGCAGGCAGACAGACAGGGAAGCAAATGGACAGAGACACACATAGGCAGACAGACAGATAAACAGGTGCCTATAAGAAAACAGGCAGACAGACAAGCAATAAGTTTGACAAAGGCAAGGTCTGAGGCAGAGACAGACAGCCCTGAAGGCTGGAAGGCAGACAGACATGCAAGCAGACAGACAGTTGGCCAAATACATTTCATGGGTAGGGACTCTAAGGATTCTAGACACCGAAGTATCTTGCTATGTCAAAGCTTTTTAGTCACAATTAATGATTTCAGCCTGGTGTGAAACTGGTTTCAACCTGGTGCTCATTTGGTTTGGTGATCAAACTTGTGAAAAATACCCTTAATATCCCTTCAGTTTTTCAAGTTAAGACATTTATACCATAAGACTGGGGACCTGGGCTTGATTCTGACTCATGGTCATTCCCTGTCTGAATGAGGGTGAAAAGGCCCAAATTAAATTAAAAACTTTAAATAAGTATGTTGATTAACTGACATTAAATAAACATCAGTTTTGTCTTGCTTTTGTCTGCAGGGTTTCAGATGAGCTTGTCTTGCCACGGACCAATCATTCCCAAAAACGATGGCCCTTTTACTGTAAGTCTGTCAGCTGAAGTGTGTGTATCGTGTGTGATCGTGTTTATCTGTCTGTCTCCATCTTCGTTTGTATTTGTGTCTGTCTCTCCATCTGTTGCTCATCTAAATCGATCCCAGTCGAGTCGGCGCAACAAAAACAGAAATAGAGACACCATCACCACTACGGATCTCAGACGTATTTAAACATCTCAGCACTAAGAGTAAACACACACACACACACACACAAGCACAAACATACACATTTCCACACACACACCATATCCATAGGTGGAGAGACAACGCTCTGGCTAGAGTGTCCACACCCACCCACACACACACACTCCCAACTTGAGTCACCCAGTCTCTCTATCCAGACACCCAGGGCTTGAGTCACTACCGATTAGGGGGCCCCACAATTAAAAAAACCTGACACACATTTGTGCTATTTCCCTGACCCCGCGGTCCACTATGTCTAGCTCAAAAACAAACCCATTCTCCATCTCTTCTTCTCTCTAAAAATCCAATTTCATGTTCAAATATGCTTTATTATGTTTTCTTGCCAAGTATAAAAGGCATACAAGAAATGAAAAATCAATAGACAAACATAATTTGTGTACAAGTATATAGGAATTCAGGAATTCATTTTACATCTCTTTCTCTCTCTCACTGTTTTAATACAGTAATAAAGTCAAATCAAAATATTGTCTCGATAAATGTAGATACAGACTAATCTTCACACTATTTTCCCTCATGTGTGGTAGTCATTGCAGACCTCACCACCCCCACTGCTACACTCAACTGTTAGGAGCACGTTTTACTGTACACACGACCACCAACAACCTCGTTAGTAGTATTTTTCTGTTTATCTTGAGTTTCCATGCACACAGCTGAGCCACACACATGGACATGGACACACACACACACACATTCATCCACTTAGATAGATCTAAGCAAAATGTGAAAATAAATGTCTTTATTATCTACGGAATTTAAACCCCCACCCTCCTTCCCACACACACACACACACACACACAGGGATGGGGAAAGGGGTGGGACTGAAATAATGTGTGTGTTAAAACATGCTGAAGCAATAATCCTCCCTAATGTGCTCCATGTCCGTCTCATAAAGAACTGTACCTGGTGCCACTCTGGCTACTGCTCCAGCACACAAAATCACACAGCTGATGAAAATACACACACCCTAGCACGCGCACACACACACACACACACACACACACACACACACACACACACATTCAATACACACGCCCTACACAATACACAACTACATGTATGCATATTAAACATCCATGAGCCACCCACACACACACACACACACACACACAAACATAAACATGTACATACTACAAGTATTCATATTGCCCCCACGACACACAAACACACACACACACACACACACACACACACACACACACACACACACAGTATGTACACACACACAAACGGGCACACACATAAATGCATGCACACACATGCATTTTTTTCCTGTCCTTTGCCACATACTGTGGCCACATATCACTTTTGTTTGCATGATGGGCAAAATGTTCCCAGAACAAAAGGCATTTTTCACATTTTTCCCCCTGATGCGGACGACTTGTTTGACCGTCCGTACCAGATGCGGCGGCCCTTGTAGAGGCTGCATATCTGTCCCATAAAACCTTCCTGCCTTGCACCATGGGGGTGGGGGGTGGGGGGGAGTGGGTGGGGTTGGCTAGGTTAATGAGGAGCTCGTCTTTACTCTGTCTTACAGGTCGGTAATAAATGACAGAGGCATAGACAGCAGGAATGAAGAGAGGAAAAGAGGGAAAGAGAGAGAGAGAGAGAGAGAGAGGCAGGCACAAAAAGGGAAGATACAGTGAACTAAAGAAAGAAGGTAAGAGAGAGACCAATGACGTAAAAGAGAGACAGATCACCCATCAGGAAAGACAGCTGAATAAAAAGACACTAGCACAAAGATGGAGAGAGCAAATGTAGAGAAAGAGAAAGGAGTGAATAAAAGGAGATGAAAAGGTGCCTCGGCCAGGCAGAAGGTTTGACTCTGGCACATCTGCGTATTAACATACACACACACACACACACACACACTCACACAGGTTCAAATAGACACATCTGCACCCAGCACCCAGCAGAGAGAGGGCTCTACTCAGGGCATTTGACAGGAGATCAGCTCAGGCCACATGCAAGCACAAGGTTACAATTAGAACAGCACACATGCCAACACAGGGTTACAGGTAGCATAGGTTTGCACAGTCTGTTTTTTCAGCCCTTTGTCTGGACAGAAAAAAGTCCTTCTTTTAGGCATTTGTTTGGTTTTCTGACACTTCATGCAATAGCAAAAAATGTTCAAGTGTATCAATTAATAGACATGAAAATAGCCAAATAAAGAATATCAATTAATCAGATATGAAAATAGCCAACAGCCAAAATGGTCCTTAAAAGTAAGTTTTTCTTCCAAAACTGACATTTTGCACTTCTACACTACTAAGACTAGTATTATTGGGAAGTACTGTAGAGGTGTCGGGCACACAACGATGAGAAGTGTTCTCACCTTTGACCTTTTATCCTCGGACATAAGTGTCCTTCTTTTCTAGACTGGGCTGGTGGATCCTTTCATTGCAGCATCTCTCTTCCTCATTCTCCATCCCCACCACTATCGCCACCAGCACGTGGCGTTTAGGATGGATCACGTGGCCTGATCTGTCCTGATTAGTTAGAAAGATAAAGAAGAAGTAGAAGCATGCAGTATATACTACCATCTTTATTTCTCAATCAGAATATAAGCCTTTCATGATACATATACTGCCATTTTGTACTTCTTATTCAAAATACACATACAGTACACACACACACATATACATACAAACAAAATGTTGTCTGTGGTTCCCTTGCGTCCGGAAGATCAAGCTTTTCAACCACATACACATACAGGCACACAAAAACAAAAGTTCTTCAAACAAACATGATTACAACTTTAAACCGGCACTAAGCAACATTCTGTTTTTCTCTCTCACAAGCTCCCTCTAAAGACCACTGTATTGCATTGCATTGCACTGCATTCTATTGGAGGCGGTCCGCGCTGCTGGAGTTGCAAGTGCTGTATCTACCGCTATTGGCCACGGTGGCGCATTCTACACCGTTCGTTCGCCGTGTAATGACTAATTTTAGCATCCTAAACAGTATGAAACGGATTAATTAAATGAAAAATGTTGCATAGTGGGCCTTTAATTGTCATGTGTGTTTATATAGCACATTATATCAGTGCTCATTTTGAGCTATAGACAAAGAAGGACTTCTGAAGACACTCCTCAATAGTACTACATGCATGTACTTCACTTTGAATACATTTTATTTAGCATTTATTTTTTGAACCTCTGGAGGGTAAACAGTCGGAGTCAAACAATCCTCCTAAACTACGTACGCAGCATACAGACAGCATGGGATTACCGGGAGGTGCTGTCTCTGAGCTGCAATGTTGTTTCAGGCCTCAAAGCATTTTTAACTTTCATCAGTTAACCACAAACTCCTCCCGGTGCATTTTACACAAATGAAGACGAGAGAGGCTGCGTGTGTGTGTGTTTGTGTACATGTGTGTGTATGTGTGTTGTGTATGTTTGTATGTGTATGTGTGTGTGTACTGTGTGTGTGTGTAGCCTTGTGTCTGTGATGTCTCAGTTGTTTGCAGTGCTGATAGAGACTGATGCTGGCCATGTTTGTGCCGCTGGTCTGTTTTATATTACCTTTCATGGCCGCTTCACCGTTCTGCCTCTGAGAAGAGATTTTATGTGAAATTGACCCCAGGAAACCTTTTCATCTGCCAGAATGCAGACCCCCACCCCCACAACTATACACACACACAACCACACACACGCACGCACACACACACCATTCCACCCCCACCCCGCACTAATTTGAAAAGCTTGATCTTCCGGACGCAAGGGAACCACAAGAGAGTTGTGTGTTTATAGAGGAAATAACGCATGCTTGATGAATTCTATCTTGCACCTTTGAAATCCAGTCCGTGTCCCGTTCGCTTTAAGGCTGGGTCCAACCAGGGGGGAGTTTACAAAGCGTTTCCATGGCGATGAGGTGCAGGAGCTGACCAGCAGTTTTTTGACACTTGAGCCAGTATGTAAAACGCTCTTTAGTTCTTTTGCTGTAACACAGAAGAACACTTGCCTCTCAAGCCGTTCCCTTTACAGGCAACACAAGTGTGTGTGTGTGGGTGTCTGGATGTTTGTCTGTGTGTGTGAGACAGTGAAGCGCTTTTTTTCACACCACATCTAGCGCCAGATGAATACCGTATGGCCATAAACAAATGCATACCTCGGAAGATCTGAGCTGTGTGTGAAGTGAACATTTCAGTGTCCTTCCTATCTTTCTGGGTTTCTCCACAACCCCCACCCCCCCACCCCACCACACACACACACACACACACACACACACACACACACACACACACACACAGTGGCTGAATCAGAGGCTCTTCAGATATGCTTTTTTCCCTACCCCACACACACATGCACACAGACACATACACACACACACACACACACACACACACACACACACACACACAGTGGCCTAATCAGAGGCTCTTATGCTTTTCTGTACAGAATATTCTTCCATCCAGCCCCACAGTCTTCTGCCCCGTGCTGGCATTACAGCCTTGACAGACAAACTACGGTTCTATTGGGGATGCTGATTCGATAGAATAACAATCTGATGACTTAACACACTGCGGACGGCGGACCAGTCTCAAAAAGGTGAGCCAAGTCGGAGACTCACTCGCGGATGAGTCATGCACATTTGTGGTTAAGTCAGTAGTTATTGTTCCACTGATGCTAGGCTATCAAATCTCATGAAGTTTACGGCCGTGAGCACAGCACTGCTGCCTCACAGATTAGACATACTACTCCTGCCCGAAGAGGCAACAAGGGCCCTTTGTAAAACGGGGCCAGTTGATGTTTTCACTGCCGGTGCTATGAGCATGTGTGAGTGTGTGTGCCTGTGTGTGTATGTGTGTGTGTGTGAGTGTGTGTGTTTTGAGTGGCTGGGTTACCCAGCATGTCAAGTGTCTACAGCGATGAGCAATGCCTCTGTCAGACTCACACTGACACACTACCACGCACACACACACACAAACACACACACACACACACTCCCCATAAGCTTTTTCTGACACAGCACAACAGGCAGAGAAACAGTGGAACTAGAATAGTCATACAAAGCTTGCTCCAGCAAAGACAAACAGTCTAGAGGGGCTTGTGACGGGTCACAGGGAACTCTCTCCTTCTCTGTCCCCCCCTTTCTCTCTCTCTCTCTCTCTCTCTTTCTCTCACTCTATTTCTGCTTCTCCCAGAAGCTTTTTTACTATTGAGTGTAGACAGCGGGTCCATTGGGATGTGGAAAAAAGGCAGAGAAAATATTGAAAAGAGAAAGACAGAAAGAAAAAAGAACTTCAAGGGAAAAAAATGCAAAAGAAAGTGAGATGGAGTGCACATGAAAGTGCAATGAGAGACAAAGAAGAGAAAGAGAGAGAGAGAGAAAAGAGAGAGAGAGAGCAAGATGGTATTTGTTCCTCATGGAGTCTGAGACACTGGTCTGTCTGGGGTGTTCATTTCCTGTTGGGCTCAGATGGAGGTGAGAGGTGGGCGGACCGTTTCCTGCCTTCTGCTGATGCAGTGGCGGAGAGGAGAGAAGGAAAGAAAGAAAGAAAGAAAGAAAGAAGGGACTAGAGGGTAAAGAGAGGGAGAGAGGACGAGAGGAGGGGGGGATGCAGGAGAGGTGAAAGAATGAGGGAAGGGAGAGTGGGCTGGAAAGAGGGGTGGAGGCATGTTTGGAGTACGTCTGAATCGGCCTCACAATATGGTGAGAAAGGTGGCGCTCAAGCAGGCAAACACAGGGGACTGCTGACCTTTTACGACGTCACACACACACACACACACTCAAACACATACACACACATACAGTACACACGCACTCACAAACACTTATACACACACACTCTCAAACACACACAGACACACTCACAAACACACACACACACACACACACACTCGCACACACATATTGTTCACATGCACTCGCAAACACACATGCTCTCACACTCTAACACATTCTACACACACAGCTGACTGGTCCCTTTCTCACCCTCATACGCAGACAAGGCAGCACCCAGGGTCTGGTTGGTGTGGGCCAGGCCACCATTTGAGGGCCCCCACAATGAGACGCTGGTCTGCGGGCCGCACATCCAGAGGCGTCACTGCAGTGACCGTAGACGCAACCGTCTGGTCTGGTCTGGTCTCGTCTAGTCTGGTCTGGACGCAGCGGTGCTTTCCCCTACTCTCAGCAACGGCGGCTGTGTGGGAAGCTGCTGTGTGTGACTTAGGGAATGTAGGTTAGATCAACAACGCCAGTGCTTCTGCTGACACACACACACACCCACTTGTTTGGTGGGGTAACAGCACTATCTGTTGGTTGGCCAGTGTAAGAACAGGTGTTGTCTGAGTAATACCTATTAATAGTGAGTGTGTTAGGCGGGTGTTATCATCTTGGACCCTTTCTTTAGCGTTAGTCCTCTTTCACTGATTATGTTGGACATGAGGGAACTTTGCAATGGAACATAGAATGGAAAGTATTTGCAATGACATGCTTTGATGTGTGTGTGTGTGCGTGTGTGTGTGTGCATAACATCTTCTCATTTTGGCCATAAAGACAGCCCCCTTAACCCCCCCCCCCCTTCCACCGACCCTTGCAAATCCATTAAATCTTATTTTGCTCTTTTATCTTTCAAATAAAGCAATGGACGCCATTCCTGACACGATCAAAGGCCTCAGGAGTTTTACAAGGAAAATATTTGGCCTGAGCCTTATTATGAAAAAACGAAATAACCAAATCCAACTTGCTGCCACCCCCACCCCCACCTCCACCCCTACCTACACTCTTCCCTTCTGGCTTTCAACACTGCCCCACGTGTTGCTCTTCTCCTAAGCCAGCCTCGTAAACTTGACTCGCCATCCCAGGAAAGCGCTGCCAAATTGCGGAGGTAAGTACTTAGCAACCAAGATCTCTCAAGAAGCCCATTACTCCAATGGACAGCACTTCAGATCGCTGCTACAGTGTATCTTATGTTACGCTAACCGAGATTACGGTCCGTTTCCCTTGTGCTAATGAGCTGACAATTAATGGCCCATAAAGCGGCCAATCACGGGGACGTGAATGGCAAATCCGGCCAATGGGATGCGACCTGGGTCAATGGCCACTTTTACGGTATCATAGCAACCCACATAAGTGCCTCTTGGCTAACTGCGGCGACTGGAGCCAATCCAAAGTGCGAAGAGGGGCACTAGACCTCCGAGCAGTCGGCCAAAGGAACACCACTCTCTCTGGCCACTACTATGTATATTTTAAAGGCCCAGAACACAGAGGAAGACGACATCTAAACCACTCGCTCTTCAGTCGTTAGGCCTCAATAAAAACGACTTAATTGGTTGAGATAATCAACGATTTACTTCATTGCACCGGAGAATGGCATTGGCTTCCAGTGCTGTCGGACTCCTTAACGATTCCCATCACTGGTCTTGTCGTGTCCTGGATGGCCCTTCATGGTGCCGTGGAGACCAGCCAGGCTTGTCCTTGGGCTTGGCCCGACCAGCTATATCATTTTTACAACCCTTCGCAATACATCAGGCACCAGCAATGTAGCAGTTTAGGGAAGCCAGCTTTGCTTCCCTATGCTACTCAGTCGGCCCAGCTTGGGGGAAAGGAGCGCTCCTCCGTTTTGACAAAGACGAGGATTGGAAGCAGATCCTGCACAGATGTTGACCGTTCGGGCCCTGACACACAGCGGCTGGGGGCTTCTGGGATGACTAACCGTTACAGTAGGCATTTGCCACTGTTTCCACAACACTGGGCCCTAAGTCTTGGCCCCCGCTGCTGCTGTTGCTGCTGAGGACAGCAATGGGGGACGCAGGGCCAGAGTCTGGAAAACATTTCCACACAAACGTTGTGGTTTGCTGGGAGCTGTTTGGTGAAAAGCGCATTTTCTCCGCAGCCCTGCTGCGCTACCCCAAACAGGCTGGTTGGCTACGAATGCATACGCATACAACACACACACACACACACACACACACACAGGCCTGATTTTTTTTATATATATCCTCTCACTTCACACACACACATCCACCCCCTCTCCTCCTTCTTCCTCTTAGAATGAGTGTGTTAACCAGTTAACCAAAGTCACAACTGCCTCCGCTCCACATGAACTTATTGTACCCACTGACCTTCCCCAAGGTATGCCAACAGAAGCTCTCTTACTTTCACTGGCTCAGAGTTTCAAGCGATATGCAATCCATTATCCATTCTACTCCACAACGTTCTTAAAAATGGCATTCCACTCTCAAAGCTCTGTAGGCCTATTTGAGGGCCGTGCTTAATGCATTAATTGGCTATGGTTTGGACCAAAGAGTTTGGTTTTTCACAAGATGTTATCTGATAAGAATGTTGTGGTTGACTCCAAATGGAACTGGGCTGTGTTGCGCATGCAGAGTGTGTTAGCATGGCTGGGTCAACTAACAGCCTGAACCTCACATTGGATCTGTAAAGAAAGAGACCACATTGCAACATCAAATTATAGTGAATATAGATTATAGTGAAGTATAATGCCCATACTTGTGTAATGGATGCCAACTAGCCTAGCTGTGCACGTACAATGTTAGTAAAGCTTCCCTCCCGACATTTCAAAGAGCATCCTAGTGGGAGTTGACTGGGAGCTTGGACTTTTCTGTGGACTGGCTAGGGCGTTCGACTCCTGATCCGTGGTTGCTGTGAGTTGTGAGGTTGCGGGTTCAAGTCTGTGGCTGGACTGTGCAAGATGACCTTGGTTACACTTGCTTCTCATAATAAATAAATATAAGGTTGACATGTCAACACACAGATTACCTGAAGTCACACATGGGTCTGCATCATGCTTTACAACCTCATAGCTTTAGAGTGTGTGTGTGTGTGTGTGTGTGTGTGTGTGTACGTGTCCATATGTGTATGTTCACAGCTGTTGTCACTGGTCAGCCCACTACATATGCTACTGTACATTGTGAAGGGGGAAGATGACTATAATATGAGCAATGCGCCACCACCTACAGTCCAACTCCTTTGGTCTCTTAACTGCAGTTTCTCACTGCAAGGCCATTTAACATCAATATGGGCTGGCACTGACATACTGAAAGGGCTTTCTGTTTGTTATGATAATAACAATAAAGACTTCATCCATGCATTTTGCTTTGTATTGGTGTCACACTTCTTAAATAAGTGCTTTCATTTCAAGAATTCATCTGTTATACTGTAGAACTTGGATCCTCCAAATTGATAGAAATCACAGATTTGGCTTGTCTACCATATAAATATAAATAAATAATGCCTGGGGGAATATTGATTTTGATTTGATTTTGTATATCACCTAAATCTATTAATGAGTCATATCCTGGTACAGCAGGATGAGCAAGTCTGTCAACACAGAGATGTGTAGGCCACTCCACTTCAGTCTCACAATGCACAGGTAGCCGTTTCTTCTCTTTATTTACAGTCACAGGTACAGGTGTCCCATGAAGGCTCAGTGTGTGTGTGTGTGTGTGTGTGTGTGTGTGTGTATAGCCGTACGACTGGTTAGATACAAATCTCTAACTCTCTAAGGAAAAAAATACTGTAGGTCTACTGGTTCTAACTGATTCTGCGAGTTACAGCCAAGCTAATAGTCTGTCAGAGACGTACATCCTGATGTTGCCACTGTCCAGATGAAGACAGTATTTGGATTCCTCTCCCCAGGTTCAGAAGGTGTCGTCATGACATACGTAGTGCTGTTGAGTTGAAATGTAACCCCATCCTGCAGCCTAAGTTTCAGTGGGCCTGGTGGCAAAGGCACTAAGACTAAATAGGCCTTATATATATA
>JAGFZM010001378.1:6158-41656 GCA_017657215.1 Limnothrissa miodon | reverse complement strand
ACACACACACACACACACACACACACACACACACACACACACACACATTCATACAGAAACTCACACCCACGATTGTCGCATGACAGGCTAGTCAGCAACAGTAGCAATGGATCAGTGCTGGTGTCAAACTGGGACTAAGTCACGGGCAGATCTGCCTCCCGCCTGTGCTGAAAGTTCCTGTTTTCCATCTTTCATTTGGCGGTGTTTGGGGAGAATTGTGTTATGTTTGTCCAAGGTGACTGGTAGCATGGATGCTAATGACTGTCAACATAAAAGGAAGAGTCACTGGCTCTCCCGAGTGAGAGGCCAATGCACTAACAAAGCATTCAGGGACTTGTAGCATTAGAGGTGTATGCACTATGGAGGGCCATCTCTAATACACATCTGATATGATCTCAAAGGCCAAGGCCAAATTTAATTACACCGAGGGACCAGAGTTTGACACCTGTGAATTAAGGGCTACTATATTTCAGCTATGTGCATGTCCATAGTGACTCATGCGCCCTCAGAGTGATGCTTTTGTACAGAGGCCTAGCACCAAATTCTAGGCCCTACAACACAAGCTGTGCCCATGCCTGTTTAGATCTTTACTGCTTAGTCATCCCCCCCCCACACACCCACACACCACACACACACTACACCCTTGCTCCTGTGCATTCATGCAGTTTGTTCAATCTCGCCCCCCATTCTAATGCCCCATTCTGTTGTAGCCATGTTCCGAAAATATGACACTTTGTGCTTATTAGTCCTTAATGAATAACAGAATATGGCTGTCAGTTGCAAAAACTTTGGATAACAAAACTAAATGTGACTAAATCAGAACACTTTGCCTGGAGATGGGAATGACAGGAGATATCCCCTAGCCTGTGGGTGTGAACTGTAGACTACACCCTTCATGTGATCAAGGATCAGAAGACTTACTTATTAACATAATTAAAAGGAAACATAGTTACCTGTCCTGTTCTTAATCTTCATTCTCATGTCATCTTTCCCTGGTTTGTCCTCTGCTCATTTGTTTTTCTGCTCATTTGTTTTTTGTTTTTCTGCTCTTTCTTTCATTCAGTTCTTCCTTTGAATCGTTCTCCCTCTTCTTCTCTTTCAAATATGCCATTTCATTTCATGTTTTAGATTGAGGTTTTCATTGTCAAGATTTCTTTCTGTGCATTTCTCTTAAGTGATGCAAGTTACTGTTGAAATAGCAAAATTCATTCAATGCTATTTGCCTTTTTCCTTTAATCTGCTATAATTTTTAAATAGTAATATTTTTGATACTGGACTAATTCTGGGATAATGTCTTTACACAGAAGTTTATGTTGTCTTTGCCACATCCAAGTTTCATTAATTTATGTTTGGTCCACCACCTTCATTAATTAGGCTATGTGTGACACAAACACAGGCTAAAAATCATTTGAAAAGTTTTGTTGTGACCTTTACTAGATGGGTTAATTATAGTTTTTGCCCTGACCATAAAGACATACTGTAGGCTGGCTAATAGTTAACAAATGACTGTGCACTGTCTATAAAATTAGGCCTACACATTTCATATTAGTGTTCGTAGAGCTTATACTTTCTGTTGAGATTTGAATGCATGTCTTAATTCTGCTCTCTCGAAAACACAGGCTTCACCACTGAGATTTCCATAAACAGCCACTCCTCTACTCTGCAGCTGGCTGAGCTGCTATCTCTGTCCATGCAAATGAAGGCAAACGAAAGTTTCCCCTGGGCTTCTATTCTCACGGGTCACGGAGCAGTGTGTGTTTGCAGGTGTCTGAAACCTCGCCTCGCTACGGCTGAGTAGACACTTTGTAGCCTACGGCGTCGCATTAGTTGGTTATTATTCTGTGCGGTTGTAAACTAAAGGTTAGCCCAGAGAGTGCTTTGACAAAATTATCACACTGGAAAACTGCAATAGGGGGTGAACGACGTGGCCAACTCAAATATTTCTAATTGCAACAGCCTCTCGTAGTATTGCAGACTATTCTATAATTTTGTATTGTAGGCTAGAATACTAATCAGAGCAGCCTATATTTCTAGTAGGGAATAAAATTGAATGTCACATAGCACCACCTTGTGGACAATGGGAAGGTGACATTCTAACTTCCCAGGGTTAACACGGCACATGACCATCAAAAATCTTCATGTGATTGCAGGGGGAAATTCAAGGAAGTGCTGTTTTTCAGCATAGACTTTGTACAGACTACTGACTCACAGGTAAGCAAACTAAGTCACAAATTAGTCCTACTGTACAGGATTCTTTTACTTTACAAAATAATAATATACAGTACAGTTACAAATAATATACTACATACAAAGTTGTAGTAGCCACGTCGAATATCTGTTTGACCTACAGAAGCTGGAGATTATTGTACTGCACTAGACTGCAGCAGTTTTCTGTTTGTCATGCAACACACATCCTGTCAACTGTGCATGCACCTGTCATAACTTCTTGATATAGGCTAATACACGAACGATGGCTCAGATTATTGAATCTGCCTAGTATTCTTGATTGATTATCACAGCCTGTGATGCGGCTGTGATACTCATCCAACTCTGGTAACGTTAATGTTAATCGGTAATAATCCTTGGCCTATTTGAGATACTGTAACAATAACATTGTTCTATGTGGTAAAATAGGAAAATGACAATTAACGTAGGGAGTATGCTCATTGATCAAATCAGCCTAAGGTTTTGGCCCTGAGAACATGTAGTTTTTTGGTCATAGAGATGAAAGTCTCCACTGGGATTTTCATACTGGCATTTGCTGTAGCCAGTCGAGCGCTTGACAATGGGTTGATGAGGACCCCTCCAATGGGCTGGATGGCCTGGGAGCGATTCCGGTGTAATGTCGACTGCAAGAACGACCCCAAGAACTGCATCAGGTATGGAGAGGTGAAGGGCTTTGCTGGTGGGAGGTCACACATAATACTTAAATGATTGTGAAATGATGGATGATTTTTCATGAAAAGCTGGCACATAAATCATTTAAATATTTTTTTGAAGTCGTGGAGTAGGCCTTCAGCGGTTTACCTACCTCTTCCTCCTTTTTTGTAGATTAAAAATATAAAAAGAACACCTTCAACCTCATCATTCACTGTTGGTTGTGTTTGTTCAAAGTGAGGCCCTCTTCAGGGACATGGCTGACAGGTTGGCAGAGGATGGTTGGGTGGACCTGGGCTATGATCACATCATGATCGACGACTGCTGGACCTCCATGGAGCGATCCAAAGATGGCCGTCTGCAGGCTGATCCAGACAGGTGAGGTGCCCCCAGGCAGCCTTTGAGTCATGTGATGATGTGCAGCAGCAGGATAAGATTTAGTAACGTTATATTCTCCTGGTCTCATTTAGGCTAGGGACAACTCACAAGTCTTTTCCCATTCTCAGAACCTGGGTCCCTCATGGCCATAGCATATTTTTATCAGTGTCTGAAATTACGGTACATTAAGTTTTTTTTGGTTATTTCTTTTTCAGCTTTAATGGTGCAGAGTAAAAATTGAGAAAGGAGTTTTTTTTGTAATCCCTCTTGCCTTCAATCAAAAACACTGTAAGAGGAAAAAAAAACCAATTCATTTGTTCATTTTAAATGAATGTTCACAATGTGTATTCTTCCCTGGGCTAACGGTGTGTTTAGCTCGGGTTACATAAAGTGCCTTCTCCTATTGGACTAGTCTGAGGCTCCTGTGTGTGTGTGTCTGTCTCTCTCTCTCTCTCCCTCCCTCCCTCCCTCCTCGGGGTGTCTCTTAGGTTTCCAGGAGGGATTGCTAAGCTGGCGCAGTACGTCCATCAGCGGGGCCTTAAGCTGGGCATCTATGCAGACTTGGGCACGCACACCTGCGGCGGGTACCCTGGCACCACCTTGGACAAGATTGAGACCGACGCACAAATGTTTGCCGACTGGAAAGTGGACTACCTCAAATTTGATGGCTGCTACTCAAGTGAGAAAGAACAGGAGAAAGGTTTGTCGGAAACCACATTGTGGAAGTAACACCGAAGAGCTTCAGTTCATTAAAATGAAAGTCATATTCCCATTTGTATCGCTTTTCTATTCTATGAATGTATTTGTAGTACCATGGACTCTTAGCTTAATGTATGTATAGCATTTTAACAATAAAATTGGGGTAAATAGTATTGTAAAATTATGAATTGTATTGAATCCCAAGTGTATATCTATCCCAAATGACTTCATAATAATGTATTGTCATTTCATCTAATCTAGGGTACCCAGCCATGTCTAAGGCTCTGAATGCAACAGGCCGCTACATTGGCTACTCCTGCAGCTGGCCAGCCTATCAGGGGGGACTTCCTCCAAAGGCAAGCATCACGTGATTTATGGGATCTGCAGGATAAGATAAGATATATAGAGTTATAGCCTTTGGTCTTTTGGTTTACTTATCCAAAGGACCTTCTTTAGTTACTGTAGTTAATGATGGTGGAAACAAATTAGCCTGATACCACTGGACCCATCATTGTTGATTTATTTGTCTGTTAGATTAACTACACGCTACTGGGAGAAATCTGCAATCAGTGGCGTAACTATGACGACATCGAGGACTCATGGCAGAGTGTGCTCAGCATCGTCGACTGGTTCTTTGGCAACCAGGACCAGCTGCAGCCAATGTCCGGGCCCGGGCACTGGAACGACCCAGACATGGTACGTAGGGTTCTGGTTCTGACATTTAGTGTATACTACTGTTCCGAAGATTAGAATCGGCTGGACATCTGGCCTTCATTGTTTGCTACAGTTGTAGTAGTTGGAATCAGTTGGTCGGAAATTGGAAATTGGTTTTGTTGTCTACATGAACATACAGCATTTAGTGTTCATACATACATGTTGGCAGTAACCAGGGGTTAAATTGGGCCGGGGCTGTCCGGGGCTGAGCCCCGGCACATAAGCTCATGCTGCATTATGACATCAAAAGCAACGAACCTTTTTTTCACGCTTTTTAGTTAAGTGTAATTAATTAGGCTAAACTATCGTTCTACAATTAGTAAAACAATGAGTTTTGTGTAACCTAATAGACCGCCTGGTTTTCCCGATAAAAGGACGACCTATCAAAGCTTAGAAGTTGCAATCAGAGATTCTAGAACACTAACGTTACGTGGCTACGTACTTTTTCCAGACGTTAGTTGAGGCTGTCAAACAGAGCACCGCACGCTGGTACACTATATACAAGAGGTTGACACAGCGAGATAGAAGCAGACAGACAAGGTATGTGCGAAGAGGTGCTTAAATGCAAAGAGGTGCTTTAATGAGTAGCTGTCAGTTGAATTCCATTGTGCATTTGGCCTGTTCAGTTTCCATACATGAGCCAGCCAGCATACCTCAGGTAGCTACGAATGAAATGCTAACGTAATGACATTAAGTTGACGTAAGCCTAACGTCACCTGAAGTTGGGCTACCTCTGGTAAACAAATTTTCAGTTTTCGTCTGTTTCTGCTCTAAGCCTCAATTAACTGTCGACACAGTCTTGGTTTCACTTTATACTAGCCTACGTAGAAGGTTATGCATAATTAGACTTTTGTGAAACAAGTGACGTAGTGCTCTACAAAAAACAGCAGTGGTGGTCTTTGTATTAGGATGCATGTTTTGGTTGCATTAATTGCATAAATTTGTTGGATTGACATTTTGACTGGCATTTTTTCAACATTTATCCCAAAAAATAAAACTGTTTTGACTCCAGATCATGCAAGCCTTGAAAGTTTCTCATAAAGGGTCAATATTTAGGCTACACTAACACATTGAGCATTTCCCCTCTGCATGTGTTTCACATGCAATTTTTTCACTTAAAGTTCTACAGTAGGCTACAGGTATTTGTGACAAGATTTAAAATGTTCTGACAGCCATAATATCCCAATAGCAATTTAATTTGGTACTATCTTGTGTGGTAAAGGTATGACAGGTCTGTGACATTTATTATATTTCGTGTCATGCAAATTCTGACTCCAATTTGTACTTAAAAATTCCCAGTATGGTAGGCTATCTGAGTGAGTTAACAATGCACAAAAACATAGTGTAGTAAAGTGTGTGTGTATTCTGTGCAGTCAAAAAAAAAAAGATTGTTCGCTCCGACCCCAGACCAGAGCCCCCCCACATAACAAATCACAATTTAACCCCTGGCGGTAACCACGGCCGTGCGGTCGTGAGCTAGCTGAAAACGCTCAGTACTCAGATGCAAATAGAAGTCAGGATGGGATTTTTATTTGTTTTTCCCAATTAGGGCCCCTTTTGGGCAAACAATTACTAAAAAAAAAGAAAGAAAAAAATAATAATAGATAAAGTCACAATACATGAAATACTTCAATGGGGTGTGGTCCTGGTCAAGAAAATCTCCTGAACTCCAAACTGAATGTCAGAATGGGAAAGAAAGGTGATTTAAGCAATTTTGAGCGTGGCATGGTTGTTGGTGCCAGACCGGCCGGTCTGAGTATTTCACAATCTGCTCAGTTACTGGGATTTTCCCGCACAACCATTTCTAGGGTTTACAAAGAATGGTGTGGAAAGGGAAAAACATCCAGTATGCAGCAGTCCTGTGGGCGAAAATGCCTTGTTGAGGCTAGAGGTCAGAGGAGAATGGGCCGACTGATCGTACCTCATTACAACCGAGGTATGAAGCAAAGCATTTGTGAAGCCACAACTCGCACAACCTTGAGGCGGATGGGCTACAACAGCAGAAGACCCCACCGGCTACCACTCATCTCCACTACAAATAGGGAAAAGAGGTTACAATGTGCACAACCTCACCAAAAATGTTGCCTAGTCTGATGAGTCTCGATTTCTGTTGAGACATTCAAATGGAGTCAGAATTTGGCGTAAACAGAATGAGAACATGGATCCATCATGCCTTGTTACCACTGTGCATGCTGGTGGTGGTGGTTTAATGGTGTGGGGGATGTTTTCTTGGCACACTTTAGGCCCCTTAGTGCTAATTGGGCATCCTCTGATGGTTAATTCCAGCAGGATAATGCACCTTATACAACAGTTCTACGCGTTCTATCAGTGGTGATATTGGACAATATCGCCACTGGTGACTCTTCACAGCTAATAATCACTCCGCCAACGGCATTCCATGTTCTTTGATTTAGCAGTTTAAACCAACATTATATTCACGCGCATTGAAAGCAGAGGCTACAAACAAGCAAAATGTCCGACATATTTAATATAACTTTCGATCTAAAACATGAATATTCATCAGATTAGGAACAGGAGAGGCAAGCACATACTGTAGATGCGCCCCGTTAAAAACCCGTCGAGCTGGACAGCATTGAGAAGAGCCGACACAAAAGCAATACAGTGAGGCAGCCTCATCTTGCAAATTAGAGTAACTATTTGTTGCATAGCAACCACACACGTTCTTGGTTAGGCCTACTTTGCATAGCGGAGGAACTGGGCTAAAAAAAAAAAAAAACAATGGCAAATAATCAATTCTCCTTCCTAAAATGCACTCTTGTATCTTTTATTTGTTGGCAATGGAACTGTGGCCAACAACACCCGACCACGAGTGCGATAATGTTTAAATGTCACAAAGCTCGAATCATTTCAAATTGGTTTCTTGAACATGACAATGAGTTCACTGTACTAAAATGGCCCCCACAGTCACCAGATCTCAGCCCATTAGAGCATCTTTGGGATGTGGTAGAATGGGAGCTTCGTGCCCTGGATGTGCATTCCACAGATCTCCATCAACTGCAAGATGCTATCCTATCGATGTGGGCCAACATTTCTAAAGAATGCTTTCAGCACCTTGTTGAATCAATACCACATAGAATTAAGGCAGTTCTGAAGGCGAAAGGGGGTCAAACACCATATTGGTATGGTGTTCCTAATAATCCTTTAGGTGAGTGTAGTTCTGAAATGTGTCCTTAACATCACAAGTTGTAAATAGGGAAACACAATGTTTATTTGAATCAGAAATACTGTAATTACTTTTGTATGTAATGATATACATTTTTGCATTTAGCATATACGTGTATATATCAGTATATACAGTATATATTTAGCATATGTAATGTCATGTGAGAAGCTGTGTTGTACTAATTGAATTATAGAAGCATATATTTTTTCACACTAACACTACTGTATTTGTGTTGTGGCCACTCAACTTCCTGTTTGTGTGAATTTACACACTCACACACTCTCACTCAACACCAAGTCCTACTCACTGCTAGAAGGAACCATTTTGTATTATGGCTCACTAGTGTTATTGTATTATATCTTCCTTCTCTCCCTTGTCTCCTGTCGTGTTCAGCTGATCATTGGTAACTTTGGCCTCAGTCCGGAACAATCCCGATCCCAGATGGCTCTCTGGGCCATCATGGCTGCTCCGCTCATCATGTCCAACGACCTGCGGACGCTGACCAGCGACGCCCGGAACGTTCTGCAGAACAAGGCGATCATTGCCATCAGCCAGGACGTGTTGGGCATCCAGGGCAGACGTCTGCTTCGGGTAGGGCAGCCTTGCCGCTCCTCTGCAGCCTGACGCATTGAGCTAATCCGAGGGCCACATGAAGTTTAGAGGTCTGTAGTGATTGACTCTGCAGAAAGTTGTTAGCCTCTTTACACTAAACGCCTCAGCATCCACTGACCCCACTCCGTCAGATTACGTGGCCTAACACTGTGTGCTGAGTGGCTGTCATTCCCACTTACATATTCTAATTATACGGCTTACGGTTGGCTGTGGAGTTAGGAGTTTAGAAGCAAGGAAATTTTACGACTGGATTTGTTGCTCTGGCGGCACGCTATTACGGTGGAATTCACTGAGCTCTTGAGAGTGACCCATTGTGCTGCATCACAAATTGTTGAAAACGGTCTGCATGCCTAGGTGCTTGATTCCATACACCTGTGGCACCAGACGCTTTTGCATTGTTTCATTTCGTGCAAAGTGTGGGTGGGATTACTTTCTGCCTCAACCAATTGCTATTGGATTGTGGTTTTGGGTTGGCTGTTAGCTGTGCTGGGCTGTTAGATTGCCTCTTGGTGACATTATATCTAATCTAATCTAATCTAATCTAATCCAAACAGTGATCTGACTAGGAAGTGAAAAAGGGAGACAAGTCAGTTATGAGCCAGTTGCTATTGAAATTTGCACTGACTTAATTACTTCATTAGTAATATTAGTAAATGTTAATAATTAAATGTTTGAATATAATCTCTTCTTTCGTATACTCCTTATGATGTCCATCTTTCCTTATCTGACTGTGTCTGTAAATTTCCATATTGTCTCTCTCGCCTGTGTAATATCAGGAGAAGAGTCGTATCGAAGTCTACTGGCGTCCACTGGTTCGATCGACCAGCGCTCTGGTGTTTCTCAGCCGCCGTGCAGACATGCCCTATCGCTACCAGAGCAGCCTGGGCAAGCTCAACTACACCGCCGGCCTCTATGAGGTTTGAACATCTCTCCTCCTCTCCACCTCCACCATGTGCTCTGCTTCTGAATGGATCTTATTGCTTATGCAACATGTGTGTGGTTGTTTAGGGAAGGGATCTGTGTGATGTGAACTGCATGTGTAAAAGCTTAGGGTTGCCAGTGAAAAGATTTGTTTTTTTTTCCCAGTCATTGTTTTTTTTCCCAGTCATTGTAACACATGTCACATGACCTGTAAGGCATGTCATCTGTAGGTGTGTGTGTGTGTTTCCTTGGTTGCGGCTACAGTATAAGTTGAGATCTTGTGTGAATAACACAGTTTATTTGTGTGTGTGTGTATTGGTGTGTTTCTTTGGTTGCAGATACAGTACAGGTTTAGATCTTGTCTAAATAACATTTTTTGTGTGTGTGTGTGTGTGTGTGTGTGTGTGTGTGTGCGGTGTTACAGGTGTATGATGTCTTCACCGGAGAGTGGACGTCTTTGCCTTCATGCGACACACCGTTCACCGTCTCCATCAACCCGTCCGGGGTGGTGATGTGGTACGTCTCCCCCGTCACGAGACAGATGGACACTCCAGGACCCCGGGGTTACCCCAACACCCGCCGCGACTACAGAAAGTCTTCCTTAAAGACTTCCTCAAAGCACAGAGGACTGAATGGAGAACGTCACTTTTTTATCTGAGGGGAAAAAAATCCCAATCTCTTATTTGTGACACTTTATAAAAACAGGGAAAATGCTGCTTTATTTTGTTCAGGGACAACTATCATTCTGCTACACTGCACTTTCATTTGTAGATTTTTTTTAATGATGAATGATGAACCCTTTTGCTATTTTTATTTTGTTTTTAGTAAAAAATTGTAGTATAACCCAATAAAAGCCTAATGTGATCTTGTTTTTGAGAACGTTGCTGTGTTTGTTATTTCATACGTTTATACTTTACCCTTCACTAATTGATGTTATGTCAGAGTAACAGTTTCGCCGTCTCAAAGACAAGCTTCAAGGAGAGACCTGCGATAAGAAGCAAGGCTGAACAAGGATTTGTTGTTTACTTAACAACTTGGCACACTTTGGTTAGCGGCGGCTCCTTTGATGAGGGGATATTTCTCTGTCACTACCACTGGTGGCCATCGGGGGCCAGTGTAGCATGCTGCTGACCAGAGCTATTATGGACGTAGAGCTTCATTGTAGCCCTGCTCTAGACTGTTGCCTGCGCCATACCGGCCTCTCAACGTCACTTGGGATTCTTAGTTTTCTCAGTCTCACCTCCAGGCAGTGAAGTCCATTATGTTAATGATCAGGTACAAACTTAAGCATTGTTGTCTTTAAGCTTCACAGTAGCAGGTTTTCATGCATGTGTCTGCAAATGAACACCAAAGTAATAATCATCCGTCTCTTATCACAGATCCGTTAGACAAAACACTGATAGACCGGACTGGGCTAGTGGAGGTTGCAGTGACCCAAAGTGCCCTCTGACTAGGGAGAGAAAGACCGCACAAGCAAGAGGTGATGGTGAACAGGTGGACAAGGAGTCTGTGAAGATTCTCATTCATCCGGGGGAACAAAGATAGTGTTGACGGATGTCCGTTTTTTTTTCAGGATTGCCTGGGACAGTTTTGTTTCCCACTTGGAGAGCCGGTGTAATGGACAAGTCAGCAGTAATTTCAGTTAATCTGACAAAAAGTACCTGACCTGGATCTGAATTTCTGTCATTTGGCTCTGTATTTTTTTCCAGTGTTGTACTGCTTGGCCTGGAAAATGTATCATCCTTCCCAGGACACAATATTATCCCAGTTTTTTTGATGATAAATCACTTGTATTCCCATGTTAATTTGAAAACAATCATATGGATTCAGTGGTTGCTCATACAGGCAAACTCAATACACTGGTACGAGAAAACACTTCACCTCACAGTAGCCATGACCTGACCAAGATACTGTGAAAAATAACGATAGATTTATGAATGAAATGACTGCTTCTGAATGTCACATTTTTGTACTTATTTCCCATTTCTAAGTCTAAAACATATTTATTGTGAACCTGTCACTTATTCAGTACTCTGTGTTAGATACTCAGACTAGGGAACTATCATGACTGGCTTGGCTTCTCATGCTTAGAAATGAATCCAAATTCAGTACGAGTTGGGCTTGACACCTATCTTCGCGGTGTTGATGTGGGACTGGAGATTATAAGGAGTGAGGTGTGTGTGTGTGTGTGTGAACATTCTGTATCACAAGGGTAGGAAAGGTTTTATTTAGGCCTATCTACATTCCCAGGGTCTAACCTGTGTTTGTGTGTGTGTGTGTGTGTTTGAAAGAGAGTGTGGTTGTGTGTGTGCAGCTATGTTTATGCATATCTACATCCCCATTGTCTAAGTGGTGTACTGTAAGTCATAATGAGTCTAAAGGCATCACTGCCTGCGCCTGCACCTCCTGGGTTCTCCTGGGACCTTCTTCCAACGTGATCCGGCGGCACTCCTGAATGGTCCTCAACCCACTCCACTGTCCATGCCACTGCCTCCCTGCTGAGGGTCACCCCTGCCCTCCACTGCCTGATCCTGCATCTCTCTCCTGGGCGGTCTGCCTTCAGCTTCACAGATGACCCTGACATGATCGATACAGCCTCTAGCTGGCCCCTGGCTTGACTGCGCCTAATGACATGGGACTATATCCTGGGATTCTAATGGGAATCCTATATTACTTTATTTACCAAAATTTTCTTGTAATGTGTATCTAATGGAATATTAGTGGACTATCCGCCATCTGAGAGACTGAAAACCTGCCCTAGGCAGTTGGGTTAGCCCCTTGAGCCGTCGGAACTGCCCAAGGTTTCTTCCTCTACCATAACAAGTAAAAACAAAAAACGCTGCGAGGGAGTTTTTCCTTGCCCCTGTTGCTCATTGGGCCTCTTGTGTTAAGCGCTTTGTGACATGCCTTTTGTAAAAATGCGCTATATAAATAAAATTGAATTGAATTGAATTGAATAAAGGTTTGGTGGCTCATGTGCCAATAACATCTGGCTCTTACCCACACTGTAAATCACAAGGGGGGGCAAACTCTGGAAGGGCTGACTCAGCTTTGACTGTGCCAGGTTGAACAAGGCCATCTCAGTAGCACAGGAAAGCATGCTGGGAACACATTAAGTCAAGTCCTGATTCTGCCATTAACAGGTGATTCATATAAAGCATCCTTGAATAGGAATTTGAATTTGAGAGGAAGAGAGGCGGACAGATAGACAAAGAAAGAAATGGAATTCCCTTGAGGAGTTAACAGTAAAAGAGAGGCGAAGAATTAGAGAGAAATAAATAGATAGAGAGAGAGGGATGGAGTGAGAAAGAGGTGAAGCGGCAGAGCGAGAAAGAGAGAGAGAGAGAGAGAGGAAGGAGAAGGAGAAAGTGGGGAAACAAAAGAGAGTGGCAGAGGTAGTGAGGAAGACAAGGTAAGAGTGAGAGAGTGCTTAATGGAGAGATGCAGAGAGAGACAGTGTGTGTGTGTGTGTGTGTGGGTGTCATTGTGAGTAGCTAGGCCCGGCCCGGTCGAGAGAGAGGCCTCTCGTTGGCCCCCCGCCCTATATGCCCTGAGGGGAGGGGGAAGCGGTCTGTGTCCACCCACGTCTTTCCCACGGCCCGCTCGGGGGTCAGCCGGGGTCAACGCGGGTCATCTGAGCTCTGCCAGCTGGGATCACCCCCCCCCCACCCCCCCCCCCCCCCCCACT
Organism: Limnothrissa miodon; assembly: GCA_017657215.1. Taxonomy (NCBI): domain Eukaryota; kingdom Metazoa; phylum Chordata; class Actinopteri; order Clupeiformes; family Clupeidae; genus Limnothrissa; species Limnothrissa miodon. Next base: position 28,583 of record JAGFZM010001378.1, on the reverse strand, counting down.
CCAGCCAGCCAGCCTGGGACACGCCAGGCTCATAGATATACATCACCAGGGCCCATGGGCATCCGGACATGACGGTAGTGCTCGCTATGTGTCTGTGTGTGTATGTGTCTGTGTGTGCATGTATGTACTTTTTCTCCGGTCCTAAAAATATTCTAATGATGTGAGTGTGCGCTTGTGTGTGTGTGTGTGTGTGTGTATGTGTTTATTAATACCAACAGAAGGCGACCTTAAGATGCTCCAAAGATGCCCTGTGAAGTGGAGCGGGCCCCAACCCAGGTTCTGATTCTGGTTCCCAGGAGTGTGTGCCACTTTTGATTGGCGTCTTGGGCTCCATCTTAGCCTGAAGTACTCTAAAATAAACACCCAGAGAGTGCCCACAGCTTGGGGGACTCCCAGAGACACACTTACCACACTCACACACTTATACACGCACACACACACACACTCACATACACACTCACACACACACACACACATATACACACACACTCACACACCAGCAAGCCATATCCCCACAAAAGCCCACCTCTAAGGCTGCCAAAGTGTCCCATGGGGCTCAGATGTAACAATACTGGGGCAGCCATTGCATGGCTAGTAGAGTCCTACTGTATGACTGACAGACATTACTCTATCTCATCCACTCCCATCCTATACACACCAACCTTCAGTACAGACAACACCAGTCCTGACACACACACACACACACACACACACACGCAACCAAAGTGGTCCTGCCGAGCAAGTGGAGGCCTTTATGGCTGCATAAAACTGAAGGCCAGACAGCACGGAGGCCCCTCTGCTCCACGGACAATCGTCTACAGATGTTCTCTCGCTCTCTCTTTCTCCTTCTTTCTCACTCGCTTTCTCTCTCTCTCTGTCCCTCCTTTTCACTCCCTCTCTCTCTCTATCCTCTGCGAGGAGGCCTCCAAGGGGAAACCCTACTTTGAAATGAGGCGAGCCAAGCCGAGCTGAGCAGACATGTTTTAGCCATTCAGCACCAACACTCAACACTCGTCTGCGTCCAGGAAGCAGGGTGCTAACTCCAGCTAACTCCAGCTAGCGCCAGCGGCGTGCCTCAGCTGGGGAGAGGTCAGAGGTCGTGTTTTTTCTTTTTCCCCTCCTTCCCCCTCACCTCTCGTCACCCCTCCTGAAACCTGCAGGATTACATAATTAAGTTGAGTTGTGAAATGAGAAAGGGACCTCCGACGCTGGTCTGCGATTTCACAGGCCCGATGCGAGCGTTCACAGGCAAAACTTTCATTTATGATCTCGTCTAAAACATAGACACCTCAACCCTTGCTTGAGTGAATGCCTTTGGATGTTATCATAAGAGATAAATGAAATAAATTATTTTAATAGTTTGTAGGTTTGGGATAAGCAGACTAATAATTGGTGGTATCCTATTGGTTGTACTGAGAGTATATCTGTGTATGAATGCGCCACTATAACTCTCTCTGACTCTGGAGGCTAAGGATGGCTCATATGGGAGCTAATGCTTTAAATAAAGTAGTAATCCAGTTGCCTGCTTAAACAATCCTAAACTTTGTTGTACGTTCTAAGTGCACAGCAGCTACGTAAAGGTTATGAATGTTCTGGAGAAATGATGTGTCATTAGTAAACATATGATATACCATATTCACTACAATGGATATACTGTAAATAGCAACAAGTGAAAAGGCACCAAGCCCTCTGTTTGGCCTTGTAACAAACTCCTCCTAATGGACACACTACTCCAAACAGTCCTCTCTTGCCTTTTCTGTCTCTCTAAAAATCTCTTTTTGTTTTGTTTTTATATTCGTCCGTTTTCTTGATTACTGCGTATTTACAGTAATTGGGCCCCCTCTGACGCTCTTAAGGGTCAACTTATATGGCTTTGCAGAGTGATGTATATAAACAGTGGCTTGACTTGACTTGACACCCCTGACATGACCTCTGGTAGCGGTGACAGACCAAGGGGTTGGAGCAGTGTCTTTGCCAGGCCAGAGGTTGGAGCAGTGCCTTTGGTACCGTGCTGGAACATGGAGCTCGCTGCATCTCTGGGCTGAGGGCAGAGAGGAGTATAATGTTGCCGGATCGACTGGGACTTTGCGAGGCACATTGTGTTGGGCTAGTAAATGCACCCAGGGGCCTGGAGACGACCCCCCCCTTCTCTCTCTTTCCCCTCCAAACATCACCACCACCACCACCCTGAGCCTCTGCTGACGACCGGGATAAAAGAGCTGATTGTCAGTGGCCTCTTGGGAAGTCGGTGCACTACCGGGCCTTGGCATCGGCACTGATGCGCCGCCCGCCTGTTTGCTCGCTCGTTCCATGGAGCCTCTGAGCACATGTGACTTTGCCATGCCATTGTGTTTAAAGATAGACAAATCAATGGCAGTCTGTGCGCTCATTTGGGATGGTGTGGAGACGTTTTAAAGGGGGATACAAACATGCATGCATACGTTTAAACACACACACACACACTCTTTCTCTCTCTCTTCTTCTCTCTGTCTCTCTGTCACACACACATACTCTCCCTGTCTCCTCTTATTCCATCCATCTCCCTCTTTCTCTCACTATCACTCTGTCTGTCACTCTCTCTCTCTCTCTCTCTCTCTCTCACACACTCTTTTACACACACACAATATACATACACACACACACACACACACACACAGCGGCATCACATGCAGAGAGCCTATGGCCCCCGCTGATTAAGCCAGTGCACACTTTACAGAAATGCAACACTCCACTCTTTGATGTTCTTTCTCATCGCAAGAAAAAGAGAAAGAAAGAAAGAGGAGGGCGGGTAGAGGAGTAAGAATGAAGTGGTATTAAAGACTGGCTCCCTGCACTTCATCACGTAGCCTCTTTCTCTCTTTCTTTCTCTCTCTCTGTCTCTCTCTCTCTCTCTTTCACACACACAAACACACACACACACACACTTTTTCCCACTTTGAGTCACCCTCCCTCCATTCCTCATCCCTCCCTCCCTCCATTCGCCATCACTCACTGAGAAACGCACCACAGTACCAGAAATAGAGAAACACTTCTTTTCTAAGGAACACGGCACGAGGTGGTTCCCCTATTCTCCTTCTCCATTCGCTGGAAAGCAACCTGGGTGGGAAGCTAGACATGATCAAACAGCTCAGCGCTGCGCGGTTGTTTGGATGTCATACATCACCATGCAAGTGTCAGAGCTGTGTCACTAGTGGACTAGGAGTTCGCTCAACTTGACTTATAGGAATAAATAATGTTTATTCTAAACTGGCATTGGTGCTTATGTACATAACAATGTCACCGCTGTTGACACTAGTATCCTATGTAATGTATATCATAATGCCGGTGCCTAATCATCACCACCGACTGTAGTGTGTATAATAGTATTGTGTCCATGTGTTTTATTTTGGTCTGTGTGTTGTGATCGTCCTCAACAGCAATGTGAGATTTTATCCCCATGTTTAATATGCATGTCTAGAACTGAGAGCAGAGCACTGGCCTATACTGTTTTCCCATACTGTAGTCAGGGCTAGTTTTTAGGACGCATGTACAGTGTACGTTTTTAGGACACATTTATATGTTTTTAGGATTCTGCATTCTGCTCCAGGACTATTCTGCTCTCTTAGTGTGTCCAAAGGGTCCATTACTGTATATCAAACCCCCTTCAGCTTCATCAGAAATAGTCAGCCTTTTGCAGTCTTGTGGTCAGGATAGGAGGATATGAGAGCTATAGTATTCCCTGTCTGGCTTCCAAGCACTGACTTCATGTGCTCGTGTACTCTCATATCTGCCATGGGTCTATCGCAGCCCACTGTTGCCGTGTAGACTTGTCTGTGTTTATTTATAGTTCTTAAAAATAAAAACTTGGGAAACCTTGTGCGTAGACAAGCCTCTCCTTCAGATTCCGTTTTATCTGACTGGAGTTTTTCTGTGGAAATCACTGATCACAAACAACCGTCGTAGGTGGAAATGCATAGTAAGTTCAACCAGCCGTATAGCTCACTCCTGACTCCTGACTAATGGACCTCATCACAAATAAAAAATAACGCTGTAAATTGTCTCCCCTGCTGAAAGTCCCCCCGGCTCAGTTACTTGCCACACGTCCACGCTCACAAGAGTCTCACAGATCAAATTTACCTGCAGAGTAAATCAGCCCCTTATTTGCTACCATATCTACAGTATACGTCCCTTGGCAGTACCATCACTGTGTGAATGCCCTCTGTGACCTGTGAAGCCTCAAGTTGTACCAAAGTTTGTGACAAGCAATTTGCAGTCCAATACCCAGTCCAAGGGCTGTTAACAGTTTACGCATACAATAGGGTCATAAACACCCATTTGAACAAACAAAGAACAAAGAACCCTCTTCTTCTGTTAGGAAAAAAACAACCTTTGTGTCCAGTTAAAGCCTAAGGTACAAGATAAGCAACAGTTTGGACAGCTTACATAAATGCATTAAGGACTTGTAAACTTGAAACTTTAATTTCTTTAATCTGTTGATTAAACAGCCCTAAACCAAACAAGCATTTTGATTTCATGATATAAAGCACAATAAAACCTTGAGCATCTACATGTCACGTTAGTTTTTTTTTTATTTTTCTTCTCTGTGAGATGATCTGATTTGATACAATTGAGATGGCGGGTGGATGAGAGTCTAGGTCTAGGACACTCCCTCTCTGTTTTACACACACACACACATACACACACACACACACACACACACACACCACACACACACACACACACACACACACCACACACACACACACTGGGGCATCAAGACTAATCTCAGGCCTGGTCTTGCCTGATTGCAGGCCAAAGTGAGCTTTCAACTCTCTTCTCTCATTCACACACCAAAAAGGGGCAGGGGGGTGTTGTGTGTGATGATTCCATTTTTCCCATTAAATCTGACAATGCAACCTTTACAGGCCATTGATCTTCTTAACAGATGGCTCGACGGTGAAACATGACAAATTCCTGGATGAGTGTGATTTACCGTGAGCCTACCCGCTGCTGAACACAAAGCCTAATGTCACGCATGAAGTATTTATCACACGTTTCACACACTAATGCCTGCATGTGGCGCAGGCTACATGATGGATATCGGCAGAGAGCCGCAGGTGGTTGGCAGGGGGATGGAAAATTAAAAAGGCTTGCTGTGTGTCAATGTGGCCAGAGGGGGCAGTGTTGGCACAGCGGAGGGCCTGGCTGCAGCTGTCTCAAGGCTATCTGAGTGAGCAGCCTCACAGGTGCATTTTATCAGGCTTTCTGTACACAGTCGCCAAGCGGGGCTTTGGGTGAGCTGCATGTCAGTATGTGTGTGTGTGTGTGTGTGAGAGAGTGTGTGGTGTATGTGTAAGAAAACTACTGTGTGTGTGTGTGTGTGTGTGTGTGAATGTAAGTTTGAGGACAAAAGATAAAATCTGTGTGTGTCTGCATGTAAGTTTGAGGACGAGAGAGAAAAGTTACTGTGTGTGTGTGTGTGTGTGTGTGTGTTTGTGTGGCTGAATGTGGGTTTGAGGATGAGAGAGAAAGAATGTGTGTGTGTATGTGTGAATGTGAGTTTAAGGATGAGAGAGAGACAGAGAGAGAGAGAATATGTGTGTGTGTGTGTGTGTGTGAATGTGAATTTTAGGATGAGAGAGACAGAGAGAGAGAGAGAGAGAGAGAGAATGTTTGTGTGTGTGCGTGTGTGTGTGTACCCACTGCTTTGTGCCGTCTTTGTCTGCACTGTGTGCAGAATGCTGAATGCTGGATCCTCGGTGTTCTGATCCAAAACTTCCCTTCTGTAGATTAACCGGGGTGACCTTGCCCTGCTACACTAATCCGCTCCATCACTGTGACTAACTGCCCTTAGTACCCCTCCCTCTCTGCCCTGCTCTCCTCTGACCCACAATCGGAGGGGCAGATCTCGAGTGGGGGGAAAGGGGGTGGGTGGTGAGGAACATCCCCCCCCCCCCCCCCCCACCCCCACCTCGACCCCTAAAAAAGACACAGGATTTACAGGAAGTTAATTTGGACCAATCGCGAGTCTCTTACTGAAGATTAATTACGCTGCTCAGGATGCATAACTAAGTGGCCAACAAAAAAATGACACAATTAAAAATGCAATGAGCGTCCCCTGGTCTCTTGTTACATGAGTGTCTGTTCTGCTTTGACCCTCTCGTGGGTGTCCGGGGCCTGAGGGGTCACCTGTGGAATGTGCTACCTGTCCGTCTGTCTGTCTGCATGATCCTCCCTGGCAGCTTACCTAGAGCAGAGAGCAGAGATCGTCTCAAGGACTGGGCCGATGACTGGGACACAAGCCGCCGGTCACGTTGTGAGATCAGATTCCCCTCACAGTCACAGGACGCACGTTCACCCGCTGTCTCTCTGTGTGGCGGTGGTGACGTCAAACAGGTGGCCTGAGAGAGAGAGAGAGAGAGAGAGGGAGGGAGAGAGAGTCAACATTGTAACATGTCCCTCTCCTCCCCTCCCCTCCCTTTCAGTTTCTTCCCTATTATCTCTCTCTCTCAATTCAATTCATTTCAAAGTTGCTTTATTAGCATGACTGGTAAAATACAGTGTTGCCAAAGCTTGAAAAAATAATAAAACGTCACATTGCGTGTAAATAACATTTGAGTATTAATACTATTGGGGCAACTACTGTGTGTGTCTCTCTTTCTTCCTCCCTCTCCATCCCTCTCTTTCTTTCTCTCTCTCTCTCTCTCTCCCTCATGTCCAGCCATGTCTTCAGCCACGAGGCTTCCGTGACTCCAGCGGGTCCAGGTCTCTGAGTCCGGCCCTTGCTCCGGCCACACTGTTCCAGAACCAGAACTCGCTGAAAGGGCCCAGTGAGGCGGAGCTGGACCACCGGGAAGATCGGCGCTGCCCAATTAACCGTCTCAGATCACCCATTATATAACAAATTAAACAAGAGTACAATTGCTTTTTTTTGTTTTTACAAAGTGGGAGACTTGATTCTTTATGAATTGACCAAAATACTGCAAGTTGTGTTTGCCATTGTTAATGGAATTGCATGAAATGAGAGATGACATTTAGGCCTTAGTGTTTACTGAATTGGACAATAACGAAGGGAGAACAAGGAATGAGTAGAAAAGTAGGAGAGATCCAGAGTCCATTTTCCACGAAAAAGGAAAAAGGCCACCACCACCCAAGTAATATGGATGCCCTCCGCGGGCCTATTTTAGGCGTAACCTCCACCTACCCCTTGAGATTGAGAGGTCATGTATAGATTGTGTAGATTGAGGGTTTAGTTAAAACACTAAGGCCGTGGCACTGTAAACTTACACAGTTATTACGTTCACAATCTGCATTAATCTGCTGTAGCTTTGCTGCTAAGTCATTTTTTATAGCATCATAAACCATAAAAGCTGTTTTGAAATGCTGCGCAATAAAGCTCCCATTCTACCCACAGTTTGCCCCAGGCTAGCCAACCTACATGGAGAGTTTGGGGGGGGTGCCTACACTGGGAGAAAAGGGCATCGCCGTGGCCGATGTGGGAGACGTGCGGATCTTGATCGTTTGAGTGACAAAAAGCCAAACACGAGGTTGGGAAGCCCAGCTGTATATGCACAGCTGCCTCAAGTGTATTGACGTGTGTGTGTGCGTGTGTGTCTGACTCTGATTTAGTCATGTCTTACTAGTGACTGTTTACATCCCTTCAGCTTCTCAGCATTCACCTCGGTCTTCCTCCCATTTTCCTCACTTCCTCTTTCACCTCTCCCTTACCTCCCCTCCTCTCCCTCTCCTACTTCCCCTATGGCCAAGGTGCTTTTTTATATCATCCTCTTCTCAAAATCTCCTGTTTCAATCTCCCACTTCAATATCTGTACCGTTAAACATTATTAATGTTGTTATTATTGTCATTTTCCTCACTTCCCTCCCTCCTCTATTGTAAGGTGTTTTTTTTCCTCATCCTCTCTTCAAATACTTCTCAATTTCCTGTTTCAATCTTCCACTGCCATATCTGTACCGTTAAACATTGTTATAATACCATGACTTTTTTACAGTTTCTCCTGGAAAATTGATCAACCTTCCTGTGACAACATGATGCACTTCCATGCACATGCCTTGCACACTCACATGGTGCAGATTGCACCTAAAGGCATTAAAACCCCTCCGCGTATTAATAAAAACATGCTCATTGACAATAGCCTACCAAAGCTGTTAGCAAATTTCTGAAATCCATCTTTCGCCTACTTCAATCAACAGATTTTAATGTCTGTTTAATTTTTTTTCCCAAATCTATGAGTATGTGAGTCTTCCTTGTGCCCTTATATCCTTGTATCCTTGTGTATGTGCGTGTCATTGAAAGGTTACTGTGAGAAAGATCATGTTTAGGGTGGAGGAGTAACATATGGATTTTGGTTAAGCTTATGAATTAATGCTTAATGTGTAATATCCTATGCGTGCCACTCTGCACTCACTGACCTCTGGTCCTAACCTCTGAGTCATGAACTATGCAGGCACTGTTAAGCACATAACAGGGTCAGAGGTGAAATCATTCAAAATGATCTGGCCCAAGATTTAAAAGAGCAGTTGAAATATATTTAAAAAATAAGTTCTGATGAGGGAGGCCATTCATGCAAATCATCCATGTGATTAAGCACTTAATCTGTGTCGTTTATTCAAATTCAGTATAATTAAAATTAAAAATGGCATTCCCTGTGCCAGTGGTACCATACGTTCAGTGCCTCCTCTCTTTTATCTCTCGTTCTCTGTGTCCTTCATTCTTCCCTGGCCCTATGTATCCTCCTCTCCTCTCCTCTTCTCCTCTCCTCTCCTCCCCTCCTCTCTCCTGGGCGCTTGCCCGGTCCGTCTACATGGCGGGTGGCACGTTGCAGGGCTTAGAGCCTGGAGGATGGCGCAGGGCCAGGCTGTCAGCTGCCTGCTGGCATGAATGAGTAGGTCAAAGTCAGAGCCACCTGCCAGCCGCGCCATGCAGCGCCGCGCCATGCAGCACCACGCCGCGCTGGGCTGGGCTAGGCTCGGCTCTCGCATCCGGGGACGCCCTGAGCACACACAATGTCTCACACACACACACATACAGATAGTCACGGACACTGACACACATACTCTTAGACACACACACACAGACAGATGCACACACAGACACACACACACACACACACACACACACACACACACTCTCTCTCTCTGTTTTTGTGGCTGTGGCTAGATTATGTTTCCCGATACCCTGAGGTTGAGATGATATATTTGACATCCCCCAATTTATCTCCCAGCTAAATCCATTTCCTTTAATTTTGAATCAGCTTCAATTATTAAAATCTCATTTCTCCGTAAGCAGTTGGGCCAACCCTCTCAAAACACTCTCGCTAACTGCCAATGAAACGTCTTTTAAAACTTCCTTCAAGGATTTTCTTTTCTAAGAAAAGAAAAATAATATTTATTTATTTATTATTAATTTTGAGAAGTTGCCATCTCATATTTTTTAGAGCAGCTCTCTCTCTCTCTTCACGAGTCATAAAAATATGAATCCAGCTTTTTATGGTCACTGACTTTTATCTTTTATAAGACACAGAAAGTGGTCAAACAGCCCAAATATTATTGTGGCCCGATAGGCTGCAGCCTGCTGTCTGCAATCAAGAAAGTCTTGGAGTGATTTCAGTTGGAATGTCACATCTGCAATATGAATAAAGAAATAAAGTCCATTCCAAAGAAAGCACGCACACACACACACACACACACACACACACACAATTTCACCTGGTCCAGAGTGCAACAACAGATATGTAAATGCGTGGGAGGCAAAGTACTGCAAGGACAGAACATGGACTCACTGAAACAGAGATGTCAGATAGAGAGAGAACAAGCAGGAAAGGAAGCGAGAGAGGGAGCACTGGCCAGATTCCGATTGAGATTCCCGGTGAATGAGATTCCAGTGAATGAGACTGGTATTGCCATATCTAGCAGAGAGAGCGAGTGAATAAGTTAAATAACAGGGGATGACACAATGCTGTCAATCACGGTCTGACTGGGTGACTGGGGGTAGAAAAGGTGAGAAGGGAAGGAATAACAGAGAGAGTGAGAGAGAGAGAGAGAGAGAGAGAGAGAGAGAGAGAGGATGCCTTTAAAGTGTTAAGGCCTTTGGAGAGAAAAGGCTTTTTGTTTCAATCTGAGGAGAGATGGGATGATGATTGAGGTCTGGCATTGTTGGATTGGTGGATTACTAAGGGCCTGGCAAGATTAGTGAGGTTGATTGCAGGTGGTGGGTGGGAAAAGTCTGAAATTACTCTCTCTCTCACTTTGTGTGTGTGTGCACGTGTCTGTGTACATTATGTACATGTGTACGTGTGTGTGTGTGTGTACGTGTGTGTGTACATATGTACATGCGTACGTGTGTCTGTATTATTGTGTGCATGTATCTGTATAAATGTGTACGTATCATGTGTGTGTGTGTGTATTAATGTGTCTATCAGTGTGTGTGTGCATGTGTACGCGTGTATAGATTTTGAATTTATGTGTGTGTGTGTGTGTGTGTGTGTGTGTAGCGTGTATGTATGTGTGCCTGTATTATTGTCTGCATGCATCTGTAGAAATGTGTACGTATAATGTGTGTATTTGTATATTAATGTGTGTGTGTGTGTGTGTGTGTGTAGGCGTGTATGAGGCCCCAAGACCACCATGCTGCAGTGTATGCCCACCAGAACATACAGTACTGATGCGGCATCTCGTCTGCCGGCTGAAACTGTTTGTTCCTGCCCCGCCACGCTCCACCGCTCCCATGGCCCATGCCTCGGCCCTGCACTACCACCAACGCCACGGCCATCTCATCGCCACTCAGCCGCTAAATTAACCTCCAGCCATCAATCACAACATAGCTTTGTGTGTCTATGTGTGTGTGTGTGTGTGAGAGAGAGAGAGAAAGAGAGATGTTCCAAACGCGTACATACTGTATACTGACAAGCGTGATGGAAAGAAAATCTATTTCAGGATAAATATAGTCATCTATTAAAAAAGAGTGTATGTAATTATTTAAAATACTTAGTAGATGAATAGAGTAGATCAGAGTAGATGAGAGTACAGATTAGATTAGATGAATTCTTTTTTTTCAAATATTCCTTTTGTTCTGATTGCTCAGTGGCAGTCAGCTTACAGCTCAGAGAGGAGTTGGCCATCTTTAGGAAACCTAAGGCCGAAGGTTTTTAACGGTCAAGTCACACAAACACACTCACACACACACACACACACACACACACACACACACACACACAGTACACACACACTATGTTAGTGAACATGTGAATGCAACCATCAGGCCGCATCAGTTACTCTCACAAGTCTAAAGGTAACCACGGTGACTGAGGAGTGACCGCTCTCTTACGTCAGCGTAAGGGCATGCACCTTTTTTTATTTTCTTCTGGAGTTTTCCGTGCCCGGAGCTGTTTTCCGCTTTGATTAATTGGCACACAGACAACTGCTATTTGAAGGACATTGTGCTCTCTAATTTGCAAGGCATTAGCTCAATATGTATATGAAAAGACCAGCAGACTGTGTACATGGTGATGGTTGTTGTGGTGAGGATGTGGGGGAACTGTGTGTGTGTGAGTGTGTGTGTGTGTGAGGGTGAGCGACAAAAACAGGATAATCCAGCCATTGTTTTCTCTGAGTAGAATGATCTGGTACTTCTCTGAGTTGAGAACACATGATTGTAATTTCCTAGTTGCACCTTCTTGTGATGCACATCCTCCTTTTGGGCATTGTGGTGTCTCATCTGGGCGTCACGGCAACAAGGAGAAGAAATGGCATTTATGACAGCGGCCTCCTTCCCAGTAGCCTTCATTACTAAAACACTAGAATAGATTAGGACTCATTAGACTCATCAGGTCATATTTCCCAGGAAAAAAGGAGCACACCGAAGCTGTTATCTGGCAATGGAGTCTTGCAGGTCCAACTCTGCTGAGTAAATAGCTCTCTGGCTGTAGGCCTTGTCGCTCTTGACCTTGATTTGACCTTTCTTGGACTACTGAGAGAACCAGTGCAGTCAAAACAAACCCACACACACACTCACACACACACAGTAGATCATGTTTAGTCCATAAAGACTTTGTGAAGTTGGCCAAGTCATACAAATGGGAAGATGGATTTCATCTGTATTCTGGGTTATGGTCCCACAGGCATCTAGGCAGTAAATGGAACCAGCAATTAAACGCTTTCTTGGCCCCTGATCTTACCAGTACAGTGCACTGACTGAAATAACTGTGCATGTCTGCAACAAGCCAATGTTTTTGACATCTACATAAAGCCTCTGTGTATAGGCTACAAACAGTAGTGATGCGTCCTCTTGCTTTGTATCTCCTGTACAAAATAAAGGCAAATTCCTTGTATATTTAAGTATACTTTGGCCAATAAAACCTGATTCTGATTCTGGATTCTGGATTTTGATGTGTGAGGTCAGAGACACACTGAGCTGATGGGTGGAGGGGAGCATTTAGAGGTTAGAAAGGTTCGGGAACAAACCTGCTCAGTGCGTTTAGATATGTTAGAAGTATTCGGAAACAGTCGGAAATGGTCGGACGCATTTTACCAGGGAAGACTTGACAGTTCCTACATAGTTTTAGACTCAGGGATGTGCCTCATACCATTGGAAAGGTGACACCCTCAAGTTTTTATATATATATATATATGGGCGGGTGTGCCTTAAGGGGTTAAAGGCAAAAAGCCCCCAAATATCCATTCAGAATATTTAGAGAGACAGAGTTTTTGGGTAATGGTTTGAGCATGGGCCCTTAGCTTGGGTATGTGGGCCCTTAAACTCACATGTAACTGTACATATGAGACACATGACAGATACACACACACTCACGCCAGACATACAAACAGGCAGATAGACACACACACCGCCTGTAAACACTATAGATCCTGATTTCTATTTATTGAGAGGTGTTGTTCCCTGAAAGCATGTCACCTTTGCGGTCGGACTCTGCCGCTCTGCCTTCCAAAGGCCAGTGGAGGTGCAGACAATTCCACTGGAGACACTGAAAGGTCATCAGTTTATGAAAAGTTGAATTCTAATTGGCTCGCCATACTAAGCCAAGGGAGGCTTAAAAGGTCATCCATCAGTCAGCTGAGGCTTGGGGAGAGGGAATGTGTGTGTGTGTGTGTGTGTGTGTGTGTGTGTGTGAGGGAATGACTGGGAGAGCTGTGGGGGTGATGCTTAGCAGCATTTCAAGCAGACCATGTTCCGCTGGATGCCCTCCAGTGCCAAATAACTGTGTGTGTGTGTGTGTGTGTGTGTGGTGCGGAGGTGTTGGAACCCAAATACTGCTCCACCAGCAAATCATATGCTCAGACATAGATGTGCACACAAACACACACACACTCACAAAAGATTACTGAAGCTAAATAAAATGGGAATAAAATGCAAATACTAGTGTGTTATATTGCAAATAAAATCTATCAATATGACATGTCTGGATAAGGCTGACTAAGGTTGATTGGATGCAATGCAGACTGTCACCCTAAAAGGTGGCCCATACACACACACACACACACACACACACACACACACACATTCTTCTTAGGGCCTGAGATAAAGGCAGCTGCTGTTGGGTTAATGTTTAAGAGGAGGAGACCAGCTGAAGGGCTGATAGGAGTATTATGGCTAAAGAGAGAGGCGAGACTTTATGTACTCGAAGGCCTTTTCTATAAGTACACACACACACACACACACACACACAGTATACACCCTACAAAGTGTGTGTGTGTGTGTGTGTGTGTGTGTGTGTGTGTGTGTGTGTCTGTATAACAAAGGGACAGATTACTACATATAGACTAAAAAAATAGACACAGTAGCATCTGCACACAGCAAGACCACATGCGTTTTTATATCTATGTTCTCAACACCCCTCCTCCCTACACAGATATCACAGTGCATATACTACATGTCACACACACACACACACACACACACACACACACATACATACACACACATCCATGTAGACACACACACACACACACACACACACACACCTTCAGTAATATTCCCCATGAGAGAAGGCCTTGTTCACCTGGAGCCCTGTGCAGTGCAGCCGGCAGGGGTGGTGTGGACACATGAGTGTCGCCAGACTCTCCTGACTGATTCCACATTCAGAGTGGTGATGACAGGTTGCATTCAATCCCCCCAACACACACCCACACACACACACACCACCACCACTCATCACCACTACCACCACAGAGAGGCAGTCAGACCCTCCAAGACACATGCAGACACACACACACACACACACACACCACACACACACTAACACCCCCCACCATAGATAGCTTGGAATTCAGACCTTCTGTTACCAGGGAGGTTGTAGAGGTCTAAAGGGGAGAGGTGTTGCAAGTATGTGTATCATGTGTGTGTGTGTATGTCTGTGTGTGTGTGTGTGTGTGTGTGTGTGTGTGTGTGTGTACGTGTTTCTGCCTCTGCTGGGGGAGACTCTGCCAAAAGTAAGCACATTAGCACCTCTGATTTGTTCGACCCCCACAGCACCCCTGTGTGTGTGTGTGTGTGTGTGTGTGTGTATGTCTGGTGTGTGTTACAGGGTGGCCCAGAGTTCACACCCCTATCCATCCCTGTGTGGGACAGCAGGTAACTCCCTCATTCACTGGCTGCAGTCAGGCACTTGGGCAGCTTACATTCTCCTGAGAGCACGGGGAGATCTGGGCCTTACTGTAACTGGCCCCAAAGATCCAAAACTCATCAACATCCGAAAAGCATCAATAATGGAAAAGCACAGCCAATGCAAGCCAATTGCAACCTCAAGGAGATTGTAATGGCAAACAAAGTAATATACCGAACCACACACTACAAACCTCAGTATGAAGGCTTAAGACTTCAAGAAGTATTGGTACTTAATGGCGCCGTATGAATGGCAGCCAAGATGATTCCACCATCTTGAATTTCCCCCTTGGGGATCAATAAAGTATCTATCTATCTATCTACTGAGGTGAGCAGTGTGTGGTTGGCCATATTACTTGCTTACAGTATTTGACATTAAAAAATCCTTGCTGAGCAAATGTCCTTACGTTGGTTCTGTGAAATAAACCTGAAACTAAAACTCTAAATGGTCGTTCCTGCCTTGCTGGTCAAAAAAATGACTCTCTGGAGACTATGAAATGCAGGGTTTTACAGTAGTAATATTTTAGGATCGACATACAAAAACACTGTCAACTGTAGGGGAAGATCATTACCTTCAAAAGGAACTTAAAAGCTACATTACAATTATTAAAGGAATTGTCCATTTATCTTGCAAAATCTTGCTGCTGTCATGGAAACCACACGGATGATTGTGTTCTAGTAGGACGGATGGCTGCATTTATTGACTTAGTTGTTTGTTTTGTTTTTTGTTAGTTTGTTTTGGCCAATGTGTCACAGTGAATGTATTGTCTGACTGCTGTTCTGATGTCACCTCGCTCCCAAAGGAAGGAAAGGGGGAAGAGAGGAAGGACAAAATAAGTAAAAGAATAAAAATGGACGCAGAATGGCAGCTTTTATCTGGCACGGATCTGCATGAGCTCAGTGTGAGCCTGCTTTTGGGAGGAGGCCACTGGCTGTACTTCATTACAATTATTTGTTTATTCGTGCAGACAGAATGTTTTAGGGGTTTAATGGCGTGGGTTGCAGATTATTCTAAAGAGAAACAAAGAATTAGTCTTTCCGTATCGTTGCCAAGTCTGGATTCTTCAAGGACCTTTTCTGTGTAGTGTGGAGATTTGGTTACTCGATTGTCTGTTTAAGTGAACCTGAGTCTGTTCGCCAACAGCTGGCACACGGGGTCTCTGTTTGCCACTTGTTCTCAGTCCTTCTTCTTCCTTGGCACGTGTTCGCTTTTATCTGATTACATCGATACAGGATGTTGTTCCTTTTTTTTTTTTTTTTTTACCACCCTGGCCCATTTATGAGCTGGTAAAGTGTTGCACAAATAATACCCACGCACTTAATTAGGCTTTTTTTTAATTGCCATCTTATCATAACTTCCAGATGGAGTCACGTTATTTTCCTTTAATTCGAGGCTGGAAAAACATCAGCTCTGCTGTGGTGAAATCCCCTTTACCAGCGAAACACTGAGGCGACTTCGTGATAGACCGGTACCTTCTTATCCTCCATGAGGGTCAATGACCTTGAACCCAAAGATGAAATTTGGCTCAATTTCCATTGCCGGCCGCTCCTTAAATCATTACGCCCCGACGCAGTCCTGTGTTGTCCATGGACCTTAGCAAGACAAAGGCTGCGTTGATAGCGAAGTACTTACGTAAAGCCATTAACTTTGTCTAAATAGAGAGCAGATCAAACATTGACCACTGTCCAAATGCCCTGAGAGGTACCTTTAGTGTTTTTAATGCAAACATTCAACAGCCCTTTAATGTGCGTGCCTCAATGACGGCAAAATATATTGCCGCCCTCTACCCTCTCCCTCCACCTCTCTTTCCACCCTCGTCCTCTCTCTTCCCTCACTCTTTTTGGAGGAGAAGAAAGCGGGCCTCTGTGACTTTATAATCTTGTGTCTTTTGTCTGTGCTTAGCAAAGGGCTTTAGATGATTGTGATGGTGGAGGTGGTGCTTGGCTGGTGGTTGCTGTGATTGGGGTGGGGTGGGGGGTGGGGGTTTCCTCTCCTCTACTCTACCTCCTTCTTCTCCCTGCATCTGGCTCTCATTAGCTCCGACTAAAGATCCAGTTACTGCCTTCATGGCCCCCATGCTGTTGTGTTGTGGCCTCTGATGGAGGCTGTGATGAGGGTGGAGAGGTTATGTGTGCTGTGTGCTGATGGGACGGCCTGTTAGAACTCCACCATGGTTGATTGCATCTCTCGATTACTGCCCTTGTTGTCACAGTACTGTTGAGTGAGGGGGAGACATCTAACATGTGTGTGTCATGTTGTGTTTGTGTGTGTGTGTGTGTGTATGTGTGTGTTGTCAAGAAGTTGTTTCTCAGCTTGCATGCATTTGGGGGACAGAGAGAGAGATTCATCAAAGACAAACAAGGTCAGATGTGTGATCCAGCAGTGGGTTTGGGTTTCATGGTTGTTGCCTTTTGCTCCGTGTCCACTGCTAATTCAGTTCTCTAGGTTTACCACTGTTATGGACTGAGGACATGAGCAGCTATGGATAAATTCACTGACCTGCATGGCTGAAGAATGGTATTCACAGTAAGTGATGCCATAAAAAAAATACTCTTTTTTTTACCATAAATCATAGAGTTTGGTCCTTAACAAAAAACAGATCAAGGTGGTTCAACTAGTATGGTGTATATTTAATTATTACAGTAAGCAGACTGGCTAAACAAATAATGACATTTATTTTTTTTCAATGGGAGCTTCATAAGGCCTTTATTTCCAGCTGATGTAAGCAAAACTATTGATTGTGAAAGAAATGCAGATATGACATATGCCTTACAGCATATCTGTGTGTGTGTGTGTGTGTGTGTGTGCGTGTGTGTGTGTGCATTTGCAAACTGCACACTTTCCAAAGTGAGTCTGCCTGTGAGTGAGTGAGTCTGAAGCAGGTCGAAATAGCTAACCATGATAAACACTATTAAAAATAACCTGCAGGAACCTACAGCTGCTATTGGCTCATCAGACGAGGGCAGGGGTGGGGTGTGGGGGGTTGGGTGGTTAGAGGTGTGGGAGAAAAAGGGTGTTAGGGTGAGTGTGTGTGTGTGTGTGTGTGTGTCCTGTATGCCCTACACTCTTTTGAGTGAAGTGCGGAAAAAAGAAAAAGGAAATTGCATAATTCTTTCCGTACACTTCTCAACATTTCATGTCTGTACCAGAGCACAAGGCTGTTGGGGCACTAGGATTGCTGTAGTGTCTAACCAGGAAGTAGCTATCTCCACCCAACTCTACCCCCAAACTCTTAACATGTCAGGTGTTCCCTTTCCACTTTCTGGATCAGCACATTGGAAAGATGGAGGATAAGTGGGCAAGTTCAAGTTTTGTAATCTGTGTGTAGAATGGTGCCACATGTTTAGGTTCTGCCACACACACACACACACACACTGCCAACCGCCAACCACACACACACACACACACCCTGCCTACCCATCCACCACACACACACATGCACACACACACACAAAATCATAAACACAGACACACACACATACTGATAGACACAGACACAGACACACACGCCCCTTCCTGAAGTAGATAAAAGTGTATCTGAAATCTGCTTAGGCTAACTATAGCCAATGGTTGGTCAATAGTAAGCAAGGATTGAGAACTTCTCAAGGTTGTTTATGAAATACATTTGGGTGCTTTCTGTCCTGCCCTTGAACCAGTAGATCGCAACATTTTTACACCATGCATCATCTATCACCCCATATTTTGGAGTCAGCTGATGTCATTTTTGTCATTTTTGAAAGGTTACAGTCAAAAAAAGATTGGTTTAAAAGGGTATGAGTAAAATCTATTTGTAATTTGTAAGGAAACATTCTACTTCCACCTACTCCTTGGACAGAACAGATAGAAACGGTTATTATTAGTTAGTTTCCTCCGGTGATAGGAAAAACAAATATCCAAAGTGTTGTGATGCAATGTTCAGTGGAGATTATGTCAGTGAGACTAGGCAGGGTCGGAACACTACCGAGATATACAAGACAAATATTTGTTGTTATATCGACCCCTTTCCTTTACATGCATGAGTGTAGGCCTCTGTGGCTGCAGAAATCATTTCGACATTGATCTTGCTCATCCCCCCACTCCTCCCTGCCCACACACACACACACACACACACACAAACATGGACACTCTGTCACTCATTCATAAACACACACACACACACATACTTACACACTTTTCTTTCTCTTCTCTTTCATCCTTTATTTCCTTCTGTCCTCTCATGTCCATCTCTCTCTCTCTCTCTTTCCTTCTCTCTCTCTCTCTCTTTGTGATTAAGCCTGAGGATAGTTCAGAGAGTCTCTTGCTCTCCAGGAAACCGAACCCTGTGGATGGATTACTGGATTGCAGCTTGATGAAAGTGTGCGTGTGTGTGTGTGCGCGCTCGGCATAATCCCACGGGTCCTGGCCCCCCTCGTGCTTGGGATCTCCACCAATTACCTCCCAACATTCCGGCCTCTGATCCTCTTCTCCGAGATGCAATTCCCAAGTTGCAGTTACCACCACTGCCGTTGCTCCCTTGCACAAGCTTTCGCAAATGGCCTCATGCTGCTCATGATTTTTATTAGTGCTTTCAAAACTCTTCTGGCTGAGTGATGTTTAGTGGCGAAAGTCTCTGTTAAAAGGCAACCATGACGTCAGAAACCCTGTTTCATGCCATCCATTCATCCATCTATCCATCCATCCATCCATTCTTTGTGTCATGAGGGAGGTGGAATGAAATATAAAAACGACTGAACATGTTTTTGAGCGGCAGATCAGGGCAGCATAATTGGGCGCTCAATAACGCAAATTGTCTCTGTCTCCTCTGACGTCTGTGTGTGTTGTTGCCCACTCCAGCCATAATTCACACTTACATGTGCATCAACATGATTGCAGCCTCTTTGATGCCATGGCAGCTGGACAATCTGGGCTGGACGTGAATTGATTAAGTGCTCACACACACACACACGCAGACATAGACAGACACAGACACACACACACACACACACAATTTTCTTGTCGGACTCATAGTTAACATCCCTGCCACCAGGGGGCGTTCTGCCCTTGCTGAAAAGGGGGATACACAATTGCATTTGGAGCAGTAGGAACAGGACACCCTGGTGGGGGTCACAAGATGTCTGGTGCAAGTAGACTTAGGACTGTTATCCACACATAGGTGAACATTAAAGTGATCGTGTTTGATTATTTATTGTTTTTATTTATTATTATTTCTTTTCTTTATCCACTCTCCCTATCACCCAGAGAAGGTCAAAGCATGTCTCACCCTAGAAGGGTGCCCATTGCATAGAAAGAGATAGCTTTGGAAGAACACATTATGCAAGAAACCAGATGCCATTTTTACTCCCAGAATGCCTCTCCACACATCAGGCTTTAGTGTTTACTGTAGTCAGTGTCTTAGTGGCTTTTAAATGAGCGGACAACAGGGCAAAAGGAGGCCACAGAAAAAGAGAGTGTGGAGGCCAGAAATCCTGACCAAACGATCCGGACGAGCACGAACCCAGCAGACTGCATGTCCACCCTTGTGTGACCGCATGCTGAGTTTCCCAAGCACCTAGTCTCTGCAGTGGACGTCCTCATGGCGCCGAATGGACTGACGTGGACAACTGCTGCAGGGTCAATGAGTATGTGTCACAATGTGACAGTTCCACTGAGTGTGTGTGTGTGTGTATGTTTGTGTGTGTGAGGTCTTCACATGGTGTGAGGTCTGAGACAGATCATTTTGTTGTGACGTCTGTCTGTGAGTTCCCCTGCATGTGCGTGTATGTGTGCGGTGTGTGTGTGGTAACGCTGTCCTGGATGCCTGAGGTCATAAGGTCACATGAGGACACGAAGAAGCCTGCCGTCCATGTCAGACGTCCTGACGGACACCCAGTTTCAGGGACCTCCCTTAGTGCTGCCCAAAACATCCAACCACAGCAAACATACTCCCACCACCCCAGCATGGCACTGTGAAGAAGACTACAATAACTGGAATGGTATTGGACTAAATTTATTTAGCGATTTTCTACTCAAAGCGATTTACAATATATGCCTCGCATTCACCCACCGGTGGTATAACCTGCCATGCAAGGTGCCATCCTTCCACCAGGAGAAATTGCTCAAGGATACTTCGACAGGGTCAGATGGAGCGGGGATCGAACATGCAACCCTCCGGTTGCCGAACGACACCTCTACCACCTGCCCCACCATCGCCCATGTTAAAGATGCAGGCCACTGCCTCAATCCCAACCTATTCTTCTTCATCCAACTGAACAAGGCACTGATGCTGGCACACTCTTCTCTTTGTCTTTTCTGTCTGCCAAAAATAAATAAAAACACACTCCTCTAGCCCTAAGCTGTGCCAGGAGCTCTGTGTCAAGGTCATACAAACAGACAGGGGCGGATAAAGCTTACATTAGCATTTAGTTTGTTTTTCTAAAGCATTATACTGTAACACACATTCGTAAAGTGTTATAAGGCATTCATAAAGGCTGAAATAAACAGTTTTTATTAGTGTTTATTACTGTTTACACATTTTTATATTTGTATATACAGTACTCTACAGTACATATACAGTGCTTGGAACTCCTCATTACACTTTCTCCTCTTGTAGTGGACTTCTCCGAGTCCCATATTTGTACGGCATGCTGAGATGCCACACATACTTTGATGCATGCTTAATTATTATAAAAAGACGTACATACAAAGTTAGAAGCAGAAGCATGATCCATAAGTAAATTTGGACACAGGTCCCTTATATACTCACCTGTCTGTGTCAACAGCCAGGCCTACCCCCCCACACCCCCCTCAACACACACACTTCTACTGATGCCTTATCAGTACAGTCAAGAGAGTTCATGTGTAGTGATAAACACTATTGTCGTTATTTATAAGGTTTTATAATTGAATCACAATCCTTTATGCATGCATGCCATTGCTTTATGAATTCTGGATTCAAAGAAATTAAGTCTTCCCCTTACTATATTTTCAACAGGTTCTTATGGTGGCCCTGAAGTGCAAACCACATTAACCAAAAACTAAACACAAAAACAAACTGAGAAACACAAACAAAAAAAGAACAAAACAAAATTAAGAATCACAAAAACAAAATTGAGAAACACACAAAAAAAAATAAGAATCACAAATACAAAATTGAGAAGCACAAAAATCTAATTAAGAAGCACAAAAACAAAATTGAGAAGAATAAAAACAAATTAAGAATCACAAAATCAATTAAGAAGCACAAAAAATGAGAACCACAAAAACAAAATTGAGAAGCACAAAAAAAGAAGAATCACACACACAAAAAAGAAAAACACAACTACAGTACATTAAGAAACCGGAAAGGGTAGGTACCAGTCAGCAACAGGAGACATCACTGATTGGACAACCGATCTGTTTGTCTTGAGAACCGGAAGATACTCTGCTGAAGCGCATTTCTCCAAACATGAACATTACCGCTGACCCAAATGTTGCTGCCGCTATTCGAGAATATTTTGATTCAGGACATACATACGAGGTGATACTAGATATGCTCAAGTGTAATCATGACATTTCAATAAGTATGCAAACACTGGTTTCTTAATGTAGTTGTGTTTTTCTTTTTTGTGTGTGTGATTCTTCTTTTTTTGTGCTTCTGAATTTTCTTTTTGTGCTTCTCATTTTTTTGTGCTTCTTAATGTAATTGTGTTTTTCTTTTTTTGTGTGTGATTCTTCTTTTTTTGTGCTTCTCAATTTTGTTTTTGTGTTTCTCATTTTTTGTGCTTCTTAATTAGTTTGCATGAAAATGCAAACTATTGTTATTAGTTTGCATGAAAATGCAAACTATTGTTAT
>JAGFZM010001376.1:51715-123821 GCA_017657215.1 Limnothrissa miodon | reverse complement strand
CTTTAACATAAATGCACCAGGCTTTGGCATGCGCTCTGACTGGATTGACCTGAATGACATCTGCAACCGTACAAATGTACGGCTGCGCTGGAAACATGCAACAGGCCAACCAGTCAAGATTGAAGAGAACATAGCCGCAGACCCAGCCATTACAGTTGAGGCAACCATCACACTAAATGGCTGCATACGACACCTCAACACACAAAACTGTAAAAGAACAGTCCTTGATTCATTCCAACACACAGGTCAGCACTGGACAGGGCTACGCCTTCAAGGAAAATTAGCCTGTTTGCCTCACGCTGATCATAATACATCACATTCAGTTCTACGAAACACGGCTTTGCACGATGACATTCAAAAGTTCACAATTAAAGCTCGTCTACAAGTCCTGCCAACAAAAGCCAATCTGTCTGTGGTACCCGACCCAACACGAGCCATTCTGCGTACTCAGCAGAGAGAGAGGATTGCGCACATATTGAATGGCTGCCCCGCTTACAAAGGACTATATCTTGCGCAACATGACCGCATAGTGGCGCTAACCTTAACAGAGCTCCGCAAAACGGCTAACTGAATACACCTCACTGAGAGTGTTAAAATGGACTGGTTTTCTCTCACAGAGGATCAGTGCATTACATTGCGAGCTGCCATCCAGAACTCACCAAATATGATCTTATATTTATCAATGAGCCTAACAAATCAGCTATTGTGTTAGAAATTGGCTGCTCGTTTGATGCTTATATGGATGCCTGTTATGCATCAAAATTGCTGAAATACCAACCTCTGTGTAATGCTTTAAATACAGTACCTATGGTTATTCTTGTAAACTTATAGTCTTAATCTTTGGTCATTTGGGTCATGCGCATAAAATGTGTGTGCGTGGTTTACAGATTTGTGGACTCCGTAAGAAAAAAGCTAAACAATTTGCTCAGTGTCTAGTATAATTGGAAGTCTCTTCATTTGGAGACGTAGGTGTCATCTTTACCCTTAGAAAACCCAATGTGCAGATTCTTTTGATCCTATGTAAAACTCCTTTAATCTATATTTGGATTATATTATGGTACAACGTCCTTGTTTCAATCCAAATAAAGAAGTAAAATGTGTGTACATACATGTGTGTGTGTGATTTTGGTGTATGTGTGGAGTTGAAAATAGATGTCCGGCACAGAGGACGAAGAGGACGAGGCTGCAGAGGACTTGCAATGGGACTCCATGCTGTGCTTCTGTCACCTTCTGAGTTATGGGACTGGGTGCCCACAACAGGGAGAAGTCATGGCTGAGTGATGGGCTGTGTATGCCCACAGGTGTGTGTGTGCGTGTGTGTGTGTGTGTGGAGGAGAGAGGAAGGGAGGGAGTGGTTTTGTGCAGAATCCTGTGTAATGACTTGTGCGTGTGCATAGATTATAAAATAAGGGTGTTAAACGGGGTGCGTTTCTAGCGTGTTAAACTAGGTGTTTTACTAGTGAGTGTAAAATTGATTGTGTGTATGAGAGGGGGGATAGAGAGAGAAAGAGAAATGTTTGTGTTTCGGTATGCAGGTGCTCTTTTCCATTACAGTGGAGGAGTTCGTGAACACAATGTGCTGTTCAATGGCCATGAGTCCGTTTTTGCAGTTCACCATGTCCTGCTCTTTTCAACAGATTTATCAAGAAACCTGGTATACTCAAAAAAAAAAAAAAATGAGGATAGACAAAAGAAAATGTCTTGTCCTTTGATTTGCGACTCAGGCAGGTATTAACAATGAGGCTTTTTGGTTCGTTTAAATGAGATTTCTAATAACGGTCTGTTATTAGTATGCGCTTGTGAAACAGCTGCCGGCGATCTTGGCAGTGGTCATTTTGACTTGGACAAACTTCCCTGCAGTCCTTTTCAAAATATTTCATGTTTTCTTCAGCTTACTTACCCCCTGCATTCTGTTCTAACTGCAAGGAAGGCAGAAAGGCCTTGGTCAAATAAGCAAGTCTGTCCTCTCTCATCACAGCATAGGCTATTCTCTCACACTCTCTATTGTTGCAGAGTTTTTGCCAGGCTATTATATGTGCGGTGCTCTGACAATACAGATCGCCTGAGCCAGCAAGGTTGAACACACAGTTCACGTTGTACAGACAACAGACTATTATTCACCCTCCCATGAAATCCATGTTCTTCTAAATTAAAGGTCATAAATTGTAGCGTAGGCTTTTATTGTTAATGAAGCTTTGACAATCACAGGCATAATTATGAACGATATTAAAAACAACTGACCATCTCTGTCAGCCAGCCCAGGTTAGGTTCTCCAGTGCCTGAAGGAAAAAAGGCAAAGAACTGGGCCTTTTAATTAACTGCCATTACAGCACATGCAATGAGGTCATTAAGACGGTTCTCATGATCACACATGGTTCTCAGTGATTATTCACCTATAGCCCATTACACCAGCACTAATTCAGGCAGCGATGTAGGTGAAATTATGTCCCATAGGCTAATCTTATAAAATGGACCTGACGGAACACAATTCTAAAGCTGCACCAAAGACTGATGTTGGTCTGTACCCTTGACCTGGATTTGACCATCATCTACTCCCATTCATAATGACTAGATAAGGAACTATCTATTTCTCAGAAAGTACACTTTACTTGAAAAATTTACTCATTTTCTAGGACAGATGTTACAAATGGCTGCATAGAGCAATTAAGCTGAATCTAAAAGGCTCACACAGAGGATTCTAGGGTGAACACATGAAGTTCGACTGAAGATTTTTTGGGAATGATACAAGACAGTGATTAGACCAACTCCGGAAATAACGCAACATAAGTCCAACAAAGGAGGGGGCAAACATTCATGAAGCAGGGTCAAAAAAGAGACAACAGTTAAAAAAACATGACAAATTAACTCAAAAAATGTTTGTGGAAACTTTCCAATAGTAAAATATGTTTAGAAGAGGGAGAACCAAAAAACATCCTTGAAGTATAACATTGTGTCTCAAATCTCTTTCACCTCTGGGAATTCAACACTTGACCTGCAGACCCTGTTTGATAATTGAACCTTCCACTAGTTTGCCGCAGAGACATTGAGAACTTGGAAGGGGCTGCTGGTACTCCCAAATCAATTTGACTCTTGCGGCGACTTGAATGTCTCCAGTGCACCTCCAGGCTCCTTCAGGTCTGCCTCAAAGGCCAAGGTTCAACAACCACAGCCTAGATGGAGATACATTTCCCATCAAAACAAACAAAAGAACATGTCTGATGGTGGATTCCATTGTTATATTTCACTACATCACTGAGGAGGAAAAACTAAGATGTGAGTTTAGGAGGGGGGGGGGGGGCACTTCTGCTTCTGCATGACTTAAAGAATAAGTTTATAAAAAAAACTTTGGGCTGGTCTTCTTCCAGGGAGCTTTGTGAGACATTCAGGATGAGAAGTGACATGACCCCTACATATACACTGAGTGGGGGGCTTGGCGCTCTGCCAACACCCCTGAGTGAGCTTGAGGGAAAATGTCCATTCGTCAACGCATTCTCCTCTCGCCAGAACCATGTGCGCACCAAATGCGGAGCAACGCCGTCGGGGAAGAGAGAACCATAGTGAAACGCCTCTCCGTTGAATGTTTCGTAAACGCTTGGACGCCATGTGTCTCAAGAGGACGGGCGCTCTGTGCTTGGCTCTGCACAGCATCCGCAGATGTTTTTCACTGCCGTTGGATGAAAGCTTGACTGCCCCATGAAATAATAACAGTGTTTTCCTTCAAAACATGGAGGTGTGTGTGTGTGGGGGGGGGGGGGGGATCTTACGGCATCCCATCACATAGTGGGGGTCTTCTGAAAGGTTCTTTTTAATCAGCAAACTCCCGTCAGGGGCAAATCAATCACTCCAACGGCCTAATGTTACAAAGGGCTGAGATGGAAGTCTATGTGCTGGGACTCCTTACTTCCCTAGAGGTGGCTGTGGTGCTCTGCTTCGCCTGCCTGCAGCTGATCTGAGGAGGCCGCCACAAAGGTAATTAGAAAGGTTGAGGCGTTAACGGCACAGTGGGCTTGAGGTGCTGGTCTCCCCTGGTAATCGCAATCAGGTGAGTGGATGTGCTACTCTGCTCTCATGTCTGCAGCATACACACACACACACACACACACATACATTTACTCCCAGAGCACACACTCTCCTTCGTGTGTTCAACATGCACACTTTGCAGTCTGCCTTTTGCTGTAAAAAAAACCTTTTGTTCATTCTCTCGTTCTCTCTCCCTCCTCATCTATCTCTCTCACACTGTCAGTGGTCGACCATGCAACCTGGCTCCCTCCTTCTTACATCCTTCTTTCTCTCTTTCTTCCTTATACTTCCTTATACTGTACACTCAACTCTTTCCCTTTTTTCTGCTTCTCCAACACTCTCTCTAATACTCCCTCTCTCTCTCTATTCCTTTTCCTGTCTTCTTTTAACTCTGTACAACTCTGCCTATACAAAACTCCCCCCCTCTCTCTCTATCTCACTCTCTCTCCTCCACTACCTCTCTCTATCGCTCTGCAGTCCCCTCACATCTCTGTCATGGTTTTGTGTAAGCTGGACTTTGAAGTGATGAAGAAGTGGCTTGATCAGCAGAACGAGCAGACCCTCTCTGGAGCGGTGACAGCTTGAAAGGGACTGCCAGGCACACACACACATACACACACACACACGAGGCAAATGCCAGCCGACTTCAGGGGCACCTCACACATTGCCATGACACATAACGATGGCATTCAGAGTGCATAGGGACACAAGTAGAGGTTAGATAAGCCTGTTGATACAGACCCATGGTTATTCTCACTGGCACCCAACATAATGAGTGCAGTCAATGCTCAGAGGATGCTTGAGAGCAGCTTTCAGTGTGTTTCCAAATCCATATTGGCTTTGCTGTGCAGCTTAAACACGTGTGAACAAGCAGTACAGCTGTAAGGCACAACGGTGGAAATGACTAGAACCCAGAGGTATGTTTTCATTGGCTTCGATAAATGACTGGGGACTAACAGAAATATACAAAATTTTTCAAAATCTTTTTTTCTTTTCTTTTTTTTTGAAAGAGGGAAAAGAAAATAGAACTGATAGTTCTTTTCAAAATAAACAATTAAATCTGTCCTGTCAAAAATCACAGGTGTTTTAAATATGTTCACAGCCAGAGCAGGAAAAGGTTTATATATTCATGTCTGTCGACAAACCTGTATTTTAAACCTTATTTTAAAAGGACGGATAAAGATTATTCATCATAGTGTATGAAGCGATGCATTGCTGCCATTGGTTGCCACTGTGCATTAGTTACAACATAAATAAAAGCACTTATCTGGCAATTGTTCTGGAACATTCAGATATTCTATGATAAATGAAGAGTTACTGAAGAGTGTTTCATCAGCAATTGCGCCCTCCCTCTCACACGACATCTTCCATACTCATGTTTTCAATCAGTCACAATTAAATCCTGGTCATTTTGTGTCAGTTGGCTGACAGAAAGAATACAATTATAGAGGCACAACATGCACGAGAGCTGAGGCCGGCACTAATGAAACCTTTGGAAAAACAAAAAGGCCTCAGCATTAAAAAACATCACTAGGGCAAAGGAAGCAGGGAGACTATTGTTCTTCATCTCACGCTGGACCTTGGAGCTGGGATCACAGACATTGTAAATAACTTGTGACAGACATTCCAACCACCCACAAGTTGGCATGTTTGGATTTTACGTCTTAGAGAGTATTGAACTACAAATGCTAGTTGCCAAGCTATTTTAGAAAAGAGTCTATGGGGTCAGAGTTGCATTTTTGTCAGTCAACTTTCTGTGATGCTTAGGTCAGATCCAATGAGTACTAACATAAAGTCAATTTGGATCCAGATTAAATATGAATTGACTATAGTAAATATAAATGAATTTGGAGATTAAAAATAGATTGATAACGGATTGGCATTGGTAATTCACATGCGTTTGTCTGTAACCCAGAATAGATCTGTTAATTGACCACATACTTAAAAAGCCACCAAAACTCACCAAAGTAAAACTGTTTTGAGTTAAAGGTGTGGTCAGTGATTTATTCATTGGTTTGTAAACGCATACACACACACACACACACACACACACACACATATATATATATATATATATATATATATATATATATATATATATATATATAATAACTCTTCTGATTTTTATTCTCTTGGGTCACTGTAAAATATGGTGACACAGGCTCTAAAAACTGAAAAGAAACAAGTGTGCCCCCAAACAAGCAAAATACTCCCCAGACAACAGTTAACACATTCTTGACAATACTTAATTAAATTCAATTACACTAAGGCCTAGCTACTCTAATTAACTAAATAAGTGACACCTGGCTGCAGCTGCAAATAAGCAATCAGCAGCCTGTCCCCTAGACAGCAGCACAGAATTACAGACTCTAGCTTTAAACTAGACAATCTGCCCTCTTGGCAAGATCAAATTGAAGATATTTCTCAAAAATTGTCAAAAAGGTATTGCCATTGTAAGAAAGTGTAGAGCTTATGTGGCAGTTGCCCAGTCTGAAACATTTTAATATAAATACTTGAGATGAACAAAAAAATATCATGATTAAAAAGCAAAGTGTGAATATTTGACACAAGCTTATGACAAGTATTCTTTGGTCTTATTGTTGCCCTAACCCCACACACAAATGGCATGTGGAGAACCGCTCTTTACAGGTTTTCTACGAGGTAGAATAATATACCTATGTCAAACTGGTAAACTGTAAACAACATATTAAAGGTCAATAAAATTGACATGCTAAATTGAATGCTAAATTGACATGCTAAAGAATATTTGGAAGATTGATTGTTCTTTTTTGTTTTTGTATTTTTTAATTGAATTCAAACATTGATGTGGGTGTTCTGACTTTCTTTTTACTTCAGTGTATTTTTATGGTGGACCCCAGAGAGACTAGCCACTTTATGCAACCTAGTGGGGATCTAAATAAAGATCAGCAGAACGGTTTGGGTAGGTTGTCATTCAGCTTTTATTTTCAGCTAGATTCCCAAATGGCTATGTTAACAGTGCAATGAAGGTCATTTTATAGAAGAACAATACATCATGATCAAAATCAAAGAGGCAACATTTAACATTTGGAACAAAGACCAAAGAAACCATGCAAGAGAAAAGCTGCATGATGTCAGTATGACTGATTAGATTGTAAAGGTCCATCTCTATTTACTTCTTTATATCCTAATCTTACCAGTGATATTTGTGCGCAGTATAAAACCATGTCTTGATCTAGACTCAATAGCTTTTGACTTGACTAGCGGGCATAGCAGTCATGTGAGCTGGATTAGAAGATGAAGCTATAAAGAGAAGATGTGGGTATGAAGCAGAATACCAGTTTGAACTGGATAGATGCACAACTTTTGTGGGGGGCCCTGGTAAACAGATTCAACACAAGTGGGCAATAGGGTCAGTTTGTTTCTCCCTCCAGTAGATAATTATTCATTCAAAAAGCAAAACAAGGCTTTTACACTTCAGTTGTGTGTGTGTGAGTGATTATGTAGCACTTGATCTGTTTATAGGTAGCCTACTGCACATGTAGGCTATGTTACATGCAGCCATTGTTTGTATGTCTGTTTACATGACAATTGGCAGTGTAGTGAGCATGTGTAGTGTGTGTTGAATGTAACCTTTGTAGACCTGTGACCTGTGTGTGTGAGTGTGTGTGTGTGTTTGAGGATTCTGTCTGTTTCTATATAGGCTATGCGTGGGTGGGTGTATCCCTGCCCCATCAACACTAGAGTCTTGTCTGCACTTTCGCGTGTGGAGCATAGAGGGAGGTGATAGCGCGCTGATCGAGTCCGGTGGAGGAGGAGAGAGGCAGACGAAGGAGGGGAAAGTGGATCTACAGCAGTAGTGGCAGCGGTATGCGCTTACTCAGACCGGACTGGACAGACTGAGTCTCCACGAAAAGGCACAGTTGAAGACAGACATTCAAAAAGGAGGGAATGTGGTGATTCTGTCATGGGTGGGTTTCTGATTTAAACTCGTTTTCTTTAAAAAAAAAAAAAAAAAAAAAAAAAGAATTGCCCTAATAGAGATACACATACGCTTAGAGACATGAGCACTTTGATTATTACTGTGCCAAAATGCATGAACGACATTTGCTATTGTACATGCGTATCAATTGGACACAAATTAAAACAACACGAGGTAACCCAGTGGATTTTACCACTAATTTAACATTCTGTTAAGAAGACAGATACACACAGCCTGTTCTGCAGAATGAAAGGACTTGCGTCTCGGTTGAACCACTCCAGAGATTGTGGATTACATTGTTAACCTTAAGGCATTTCGGGAGTAAAACATTTTCTACAGGTAAGTTCTGGATCATTTCAGCTGTGGACAAATGTGTGTGTGTTTTTTTATTTCCACACTCGCTGAATTAATTTATGAATAGCTGTCAATGTTGTGTAGGCTACGTGCGTGCGTGTACATGTATTTAATGTTTCCAGTCACCTTTAGTCAACATGTGATTTGCGTGACGTTTGGCTTTTATGATTAAGACATCTGAACATACCATGGTTTCATAATTCTCGTAGGATGGGCCATATGACTGTCTTGTTTATCTATTAATTTATTAATAGGGGACGAGGGAAAAAACCCTAGGCTGTCAGGCAATATGCAAATGTGACTAATTAAGTCCCATTCACAAAAATATCTGCAGATGATTTATTAAATATTAAATAATGTCGTCTGCTGTGTAATTTACTCCGTTTGGCAACTTCTGATGCAGTGGAAGATTTATCTTAATCGTCGCCTCAGTAGTTCAGAATGTTTGTTTTACAGTGGCAGCAGATAACATTCATTGAGTTGTCCATTTCTAAAATATCAATTAATAACGTTTCAAATCAATCTAATTACAGTTCGTAATACTGAAGAGGATAACATAGTTACGACAATGAGCAACGTGTACCATGTCATTTATTATTTTACATATCTTATAAAATGATATGTATTGTACAGAAAATGTCCTGAGACTGTAGCCTAATTTATGATGTGTGGCGCAAAACTTCATTGTCCAGCGCTACCAACAATGTAGTAGTTCAGCAGTTCAATTAATTACGGCGTTGACTCGAGTCGCCCTTGCGTTAATGTTTTCAAACAATATCCGACGAAACAAATAGAGCCCCTTCCCAGTGTTATGAGGGCAAACACATAAACCGATGTATAATGGCTCATTGGTGACTCAGAGAGAGTTGGGTCAGTCTGTCAACACAACAGCAACAGCGAATGCAGTGCCGGACTCGCTCGAAAGCGCAAATTGCGCATGACTGATGCAGCGACCCTAATCACACTCGACACTTTCCACTTTTCGTTTAATTAGGCAATTAAGCAGATTCCTATTTTCCTAAAATGGCAATTCCGTCTGGAGCAATGTAGGTAGGCCCTGCTTCTTCAAAGGTAGGAAGGCCCTGCTGCTTTAAAATCAATTTGGAGAGCAGTTTTATGAAATTACATTACTTGGTTATTTTGTGGTCGCCTCAGCTTGTTGTGGTGATATCCGTTCAATGGCCTCAAAAGGTAAATGAAATGCTGTCAAATATGTATATATATTATTGAATATTTTGAAATATCTAACACCTGCTATATCCATTCATGTAAATCTATTCGTAAGTGCTGAAGTATGGAATGCGTATTAATCTTTTGAGAGTGAGGATGTTGTCCAGTTTGGAGAAGAATGAAAGTGCTGTCTGTCTGGATATGGTAAATTCTTTTGCCTTAGGCACAAGAATTGTAACCAGATTGTAACCATAATGGCATTACCTTCCAGGATGAGCTATTTCGTTAAGGAAATAATCAGTATCACAGTGATATACCACCGGTAATTTCATTTTGCATTTCATGGTTTATTTTTGAAGATGCCTCGGTTTCGAGCAAGCGTGGTTGATTTTTTTTAGGTCAGGTACAGACGACGTCGAGCTTACATCCCGGAGTGTAGTGCTAATATGAATTCTTGTGCACTTGGACAATAAAATCGAACTTCCAGTGTATTCCGTCTCCTAGTTTGCCGTGTAAAGGCAGTAGGTGTGCCCCGCAGAACTTCCAAAGTCCACTCTGGGGAGAAATGGAAAGGCAAAGAGCAACACCCAATGTCCACTTACTCAATGGTTCCGCCCCCACTACGAGCAAACCTGATTCATAATTGTTAGGATAGGTGGGGATGTACTTTCCTGAAACTGTTGTGGCCTTGAGATTCAAACAGTATATAATATAAATGCAAAGTAAGGTTTGCTTAAAAATGGGCCTACATAATCCAACAGCAAAACTGGAATTTTGGAAAGACATTTACCTTATGAAGCACCAAACAGAGAGGTTTATAAAAATCCATATGACCATTCATCCATTCATATAGAAATTCAATCCACAGTTAGCCAAATATACCCTTGAGCGCTTGGTAGAGTTTTGGATGGATCCAAAGTCCAGACTCGGATGAGTTCTTCGGCATGCCTGTCACGTGTAGGATGGAATGGACCCTGGGACGGTCAACATTTGTTTGGTTAGTCCCATTGAAGAAAATGGGTTGCTTTTAAAGTTCAGGAAGGTTTGCATGTGGCATGAGTGTGTGTGTGTGTGTGAGAGAGAGAGGGGGTTTTAGATGTTGTAATCCCTTGGAAACTGTCAGAAAGAGGTTGTTTGCACAAGAGCGGTTGCTTTATAAAGAGGTATGTCACTGGGTGTAATGTGTCCATTAACTTTGTATAAATGGGGTCATTTACAGCACAGAGTGCTACTGTCTGACAACAGTGTTCTCTAGACAGTTAATTCTGATTTACTGGCACATAGAATCCCTTATTTGAGCATACAGTTTAAACACAGATATTACACAGACACAGACTTTTTGCAGACAGACTGTCAGACACACACACACACACACACACAGAGGCACACACCCATACCTCTCTGATGCCTTTCTTATAAACATAGATATGCACAATCCAAAATAAACACACTTGAAAACACCCATCCACCCACACACAAATTCACACACACATACGTAACCACCCAGAATTTGTCTTTCAGTCATGCACATGATGCTGCGATGAGACGGCAAAGTAGCTATCGCTCACAAGGACCCTAGCCGTGAAAACGCTTCCAGCAGCAAGAAGTTTACCGGCTGCAGCCCCCAAGGCTGGATGGTGTTACACCGCCTCCACACAGGCAGGCAGCCTGTCAGAAGCAGTCAGAGGACAAACACAGATGTCAGACTAATCCAGAAACCTGAAGTCCTAATGAGAAAATAAACTCTCTGGACAGGCCAGCTGCGGAGAGGATGAGAGTGGCAGGTTTGGGAGGAGGTCTTCTCCAGCTGCCGGAGATGCTGGATTGGAGACTCAAAGAGAGGGAATCTGACCCAGATTGATGCAGTTGGCACCAGACCAGAATTGGGTGTGAGTCAGTGCAAATCTAGCAAGTGTTTGTTTTGTTGTTTACTGATTCGTTGATTCATTAACTGTTCTCACACTTATAGCTCACTATAAAAAGGCTTTTTAAAGAGGGACTAAGTAATGTTCTGTTTTTTTCTCTCACGAGCACCCTCTAAAGACCGCTGTATTGCATTATATTGCACTGCATTCTATTGGAGGCGGTCCGTGCTGCCGAACATTGCAAGTGCTGTATCTACCGCTATAGGCCACGGTGGCGCATTCTACACCGTTCGTTTGCCGTGTAATGACTCATTTTAGCATCCTAAACAGTATGAAATGGATTAATTAAATGAAAAATGTTGCATAGTGGGCCTTTAAACATTAGTTTTTGGCATCCTTTGATCTTTGAGGCTCTTGAACACACGAGCGTGGACTTGGTTTGTGGTTTCCTTTAGCCTAACACCAGATACCACAACACTAAACTACAGTTTAGTGTTTCAGAGTGTCAGTATCAGTGTGAAGTATCATGTTTTCAAATTATCACTTCATATCCATGTTTTTAAATCAAAGGCCTAAACAGAAGTACTCTGCCTAAAATCACAAAACAAAAGAAACAAGTTTTTTCCTTCAAAGAACACAATACGGCGGTCAGGGCACGGAGTACTTTCAGTCAATCATGACACAAACGACCCTTGCTTTGGAAATAAGTAGATTTTGCTGTCTGTGTCATTTACCTGCACACTGAATGTGTAAAAAGGAGCCTGGGACCATTGGTAACATGAGAACATTAGATATTGGTTTAAAACTAGGTCTACATTGTACAATATTTTCTGGTTCAGACAACATTCAGTGATATTCATTCAGTGAATTTCTCATATTGTGTCCAATTCTGAATTCAGGGCTAAATCTATTGAATAAGATTCTGTATACAAGATTTACACGAAGCTCTAAGCTCAGTTCCAGTTGTCAAGTTAGCAACC
The DNA here is from genome assembly GCA_017657215.1 of Limnothrissa miodon. Classification (NCBI taxonomy): domain Eukaryota; kingdom Metazoa; phylum Chordata; class Actinopteri; order Clupeiformes; family Clupeidae; genus Limnothrissa; species Limnothrissa miodon. Next base: position 111,471 of record JAGFZM010001376.1, on the reverse strand, counting down.
AGGAAGGGGCAGGAGAGGAATGAGGGTGTGGTGAACAGGGTGAGCAGACAGCGGAGCAACAAGGCGTGGGGTCAGCACCCTGACTCAGGCTTCAAAGTTGAATATTAAAGAAGGGAACTATGGAACTGGGTTAGATAAACAATGAGAGAGAGAAAGAAGGACAAAGAGAGAGACAGAGAGAGAGAAATACAGAGAGGGAAAGAGAAAGAGACAGAGATTGGTGGATCATTCATGTGAGTGACTCATGTTCTGTCTCCCTCTCTTTTCTCTTAAAATCTCACTGTATACAACATCACTCTACGGCCCACATATGCTCATGGGAAATAGGAAAAGAAATAGGAGTTATAGGAGATAATCAATCTGTATCAACCCTCTGATGTCTCAGGGAGGGGGGGTGTTCATCACCCACCTTTATGTCTGGCCCTCCTCCAGACCAGAGGAAACTACACCTGGGCCAAAGACACATTTCTCAGATCTGACATAAGCTAAGGTAAACATCTCTCTCACAGATATGACATAGGTACACTTTTACCTTGTCATTTATCTTTATTTACCCTTGTAGCTGATGTGTGTGTATGTGTGTAGGTCTGTATGTGCTTTTTTGAGTGTTCCTCATTAGTTGAAACATGCCCAATGCATTGCGCACCATCAAAATGACAATGCAATCAAACATTACATGGAATCAGAGCTGTTTGAAGAATATAATAACCTTTGTAAACAAACTTTGTAAAAAAAAAACCTGTAAAACAACCTCCTCAATGCACACAACACACACTCAAACAAACCTATCCACAGTTCATGCACATTCATGTACACAAACACATACACACACACACGTACAGTATACACACACAAAATCCTCTCCCATCCATCCATCTTCCCTCCCTATCCCTGTTGTTGTGGAGGGAGTTGTTGAGGTGTGATTCGCCCCGCTGTGGTGCATTCCTGAAAAGTGTTTTCAGATGGAGGATTAGTCTTCCCCCTGCTGGGCCTACTTCCACCAGCAACCTCCAGAGCCCCGCACACACACACTTACACACACACACACCCTCCCCTGCTCCCCCAACATCAGACATCAGCCACCCCCAACCCCAGCCAGCACAGTTCATTGACCGGCTCAGTCAGGTGGGGGGCTCCCTCTGCCTCATGCCTACATGCCTCACCCCAGCACCCAGCTACCCTTCAGTGGCCAGGCATTATGCAACCACCCCCACATATGGACACGCTTGCACACACACACACACATACAGTACACACATAGCTCATCAGGTCCTAATCTATCACTCATATCTCAGCTCGAAACAGGTGTGAAGGAGGGGGGGAGGAGCGACAGGATGTGTGTGAGGAGAATAACAGGAAATCTTTTCCCTGTCCACAGGGAACTCTGAGGTGAAAGAATTAGAATCATGTCTGGCAGAATGAGGAATGTTACAGGTTGATATTCATTTTGAGTGTCATGAATGACAAGTGTTAGTTGATAATATTCATTTTGACGTGTCTTGAGAGAATGGGGAGTCTGTGTGTGTGTGTGTGTGTGTGTGTGTATAAATGTGTGTGTATGTGTGTGTGTGTGTGGGGGGGGTGACATTGGCGACTAGGAGAAGCAGAGAGATGCTGAGGCGTTGACGGATGTCCACTCTGGAGTGTGGCTGGCTGCTCCAGCTGATTTGGAGATGAGCCTGCTCCGGACGCTGCAGATTGTTTAAGTGGCTTGTCACTCTGCTGATGGATATGCATAAGCGCTAGTGGCTCTAGAATAAGACAAATAGCTTAGGTTCACATCTGTCATTCAGACATTTATTTTCCTTGGAAATATCACTGCCGCCTTTCTGTCTAGGTGTCTGAAATGGTACAGAAAATGGCAACGAATACGGTTGTCAATATTTGGACTATTTTACGGGTCTTAGTAAAAAGCCAATTATTGCAAGTATAAACACTACTGTATAACTTACTGTATAATTACTGTAGAAACCATCCAAAGGCAGGGGTAAGTGGAGGACATGCAAAATTTCCATCTACAATTACAGAAAACTGCAGAGAATTAGAGGAGAAGAAAAGAGGAGAAGCGAAAAGAGGAGATGAAAAATGAGAGGAGGAGAGGATAGGGGAAGAAGTCCAAAAGAGAGGGTAGGCGAGAGAGAGAGAGAAAGTGGATGACAGAACAGTTTTCCCCTTCTCATAGCTGAGCATCTGTCTGACCTGTGACCTGCAGGCGGAAACAGTGACAGTCCTGTGTTTACAGCACCCTGTGTTGACCCACCTTCTGTTCTCTGTGCATGTGCATGCATGTTCGGATTTGTGTGCTGTATGTGTGCATTTGTGTGTGTAGTAATGATTGTGTGTATTTCTGTAAATGTTTGCATGCGTGTGTGAAGGCCTGAATGTGAATGTGTGTGTATGTTTGTGTGTGTGTGTGTGTGTGTGTGTGTGTGTGTGTGATCATGCAGGTTTTAGAGTGACATTTCTGTTTATTGCTGTGACCGAGTCAAAACACAGAGTGAACGATTGTTGTTGGAGGCTGCTGGAGGGCAAAGAGATAAACAGGAAAGTCAGGCCAGGTTGTTGTTGCTTTGTTTTCTTGTCACTGATTTGTGTGGGCTATGTCGTAAAAAAAAGTCACATTGGTGTCACAAGGCATTTGCAAGTTTGCAAAAAAAGTGCCCTGTTTGAGATGTACTCTTGTTCAAACTTTTTTCGCGTATGTATCGCAAGATGGTATAATGGTGGCAAAGGTCGTGTAAAATCAATTTTATAATGTAGGTATTTGTTATATTCAGTTTTATTAATTTTTAGCCTGTTTTCCTAAAAGAATAATATGTGTATCCTGTATATGAAAAATAACAATAACTTAATTTCACTAATTTCTTAAACATTGACGGAACTAATTAGCAAGTTATTAGCATGTGGTTACACACCGACTTATTGTTACTTAACTCTAACCTGCTGGTAAACGTAAGATGAATTAGTTTGTCATCAGTGCAAACGATTTACATTTACCACCACAGAATATGTCTGAAATTGAGTTTTGAACTGAATGTTACATATAAATTATCCACTTCATGCATGCATAGAGTGTAGATGGATTCGAGTTTACAGCCTCTTAAGTCTTCGATTGCCTGCATGCTGACACATTCACATAGCATTAAATCACATTAATGAGTGAGACCAAACAGCGTAATCAAGTGCTTAGAGTGAGTGTATTAAAAAACTCCAGAGTGTCTTGTGATGCAGTGAGAATTTGAAGGCCATTCTAGACGAGAGGTCAAAAAAATATGAACACAAATGTATATATACAGCATACAGTACAGACAGTACAGAGTGACAGAATGACAGAAGGATTTAGTGAAGACTATAAAAAAGAACAAGAGAGAGAGAGCGGAAAATGTGCAATGCATTACCCGGTGCCCATAATTAATGATGTGATGGGGAGTGATGGTGATGGGAAGTCACAGATCATGATTTGATGATGTAATGACAGAGGCGAATTTGGATACAATGACAACCATGTGTTTCCTCTGCTCATATGTAAATATACAAAACAAAGACACCCAGGGAAGAGGAAACAAATACAGCTTCCCAGACTAATAAACACAGGAACAAACAGAACAGGCTGCTCAATCATAAAGACAAACACAAATACACAAGACCCACTTCACTCCTCTGCCTTATTTGACCCCCACAGGAAGCTGACTGATTGGTGGTGCAAAATGTGTTTACACAGTCAAACACAGCGTTTCTTGCTAACAAAAATAACTAAAAAACATCTCCAAAAATATAATGCAATGAGATATCATCATCATCTTCTTCTTCTTCTTCTTCTTCTTCTTCTTCTTCTTCTTCTTCTTATTATTATTATTATTATTATTATTATTAGAACCTCAAAGCATTTTTCCTTCAGTAAAAAAAGACTAAATGGGCTTAGTAAAGCCCTGAAGTGATGAACGTCAGTTTCCTCTGTCAGTTCTCCAAAGTGTTTGCATTGCGTTCAGAAATTGGTTCATAGCAATGTCTACTCCATCAGTGGTAATAATTGGCCTTCCCATCAGAAGCCCATCTCACTCCACACCTGACCTCTTTCTCGCTGTGTTCCCCAGCCAATTTCTACACCCTTCCTTCCTCTAACCTTGCTATCTGCTTCCTCATCATCCTCTCACTCACTCACTCACACATACACACACAGCCCTTTGCCAATGTTGTCGTTCTTCCTCTCATCCTATTTCCAATCCCCCCTTCTCTAGCCCCCCTCCTCTTTATAACATTCCTTCCTCCATGTGCGTGCTCCATTCACAGAACTAGAGCTGCTGGCCTCCGACACCATCCCAAGGGGACAATTCCTAGATTTTCACTTTAATCGCTTTTTAATGGTGCTTATTTTTAAAGTCAACACTGGGTGTTTGTCGGATATGAGACAGAAAAATGAGCAGAGCGCTATCTTGATGAAGGCATTTGAAATGCACAAAATGGAGAAGTGGTTGGGGGTGGGGAGGGGGAGGGGGGATCAAAATGCAAGTCAACAGTAGAAGGAGATCGGTTTAAGGAAAGACAGGGTGACAGAGAAGAAATGAGCTTGCTGGTACGATGGTGGTGGTGGTGGTGTGTGTGTGTGTGTGTGTGTGTGAGAGAGAGAGAGAGAGAGAGAGAGAGTGAGAGTGCGTGTGTGTGTGTTTGTGTGTGTTCAGGGCCAGTGAGAGCAAATATGGAAAAGAAAGAAAAGGATGAGTGTGGAATTTGATCACTGCAAAAACAAAAAGCAAAAACATGAGAAAGAAAACAAAAAGGAGAACAGGCACGTCAGCAAGCATTGCAGTGAGATGCTCACACACACACACACACACAAAACACTGTAGGGTAAGACAGTGTGTCAACAGTGCTGACATGCAAAGATAAGCTATGAGAAAATAACCATGGCGTGATCAAGGGATTCTCATCACGTACACATTTACACAAAGTCTTTCCTGTTCACTGTACAACGCACACGTGCACACATACACACACACACACACACACACACACACCACTCATACAAACACACATGCAGTAACTTTAGCGGCTTCAACAAATGTTGTGTAAGCTGCTTTTTGATCTTGCAGAACTCAGAATAAGTGGATCAGGAAGCTAATTAATGTGCAGTCTGCTTGAAGAAACCCAGAATCAGACTAATGACAGTTTAATAGTCCCAAATCTGCAGCGTTTGCAGATGAAAAACCCAGCAACAAGTCAAAAGTGGGCAAATATTTAACAGTGTCTTTATGATGGAGGACTGTACCAGTTTCTTATCAGCCAGGGAACAAATACAGGGCCAGGCCGTCCTACTCTGGTTCTTGCTGTGGTTGAGTCAGTGCTTTTGTTGCTTTTGAAGAGGACTTGTTTTGGTGTGGCCATTGTCTTATCCTGTGTACTCATCCAGGAAGCCTTTGTTTCCAGGCCACTGCCGTTACTCTTCGTCCCACGCCCTCTCCTGGGAAATGGATTTGGGTTGGTCCAATCTCACCGGCCGGGGTAGTGACCCCCTCCTGCTTCCAGACCCCCTCTTCCAGGACCCGACCAACCTGAGTAGCAGCTACGCGGGTGGTGGCGCATTCTTCTGGCTGGTGCCGCCAGAGAACAGCACTTGGAGCACGGCTGGGCCCACGCTGCAGCCGGTGTCGCCACCCAGAGTGCGGGACCTGGCGCTGGCCCGGGCGGAGATCGGGGTGCTGGGGCTGGTGCTGGCGCTCACCACCCTGGGCAACGGCTTTGTCCTTTGGGTGCTCCTGCGGAGGAGGAAGCACCACGCACCCATGCACCTGTTCATGGTCAACCTGTGTGTGGCCGACCTGGTGGTTGCCTTCTTTCAGGTGAGTCAACACTTAAAACTGTCTGGCAGTTCCCATCAAAGCTTGTCTGACTTGTGTAAGTGACTATGTGTAAGAGTATGCCTGTGTGAGTGCGTGTGTGTGTTACACAGAGACACATTCAGACACTCACACTCACATGCACACTTACAATCTGTGAGCTAATTTTACCTCTGTAGAAAACCTGGGCGTACATATACACATACACACACCCACACAACAAACAAACACCTTTTGGGGGCTATCTTTAGTTCTGTGGAAGAACCGAGATTGCAAACAATAATAAACAATGGAAATGACCATATGCACATATCTGGGAGGGGTGGGACTCTTAAATGTTTAGTCCCAGTAAGACAGTAACACAATCACTTATGCCTTATAGAATTACATGTGCTGTACCTTGTATACACTTGCCCTTTTCTGCTGTTATGCCATACAACCTATAGAGGTTGTATGGCATTAGATCATGTGCACAATATACATGTATCTCTGCAAGGTAATAACCGCTCAGTTTGATATGTATTACATCAATCCATGCTGATTCTATAATCCTTTATCTCAAGGTCATATTATTTAATCACATTAGTATCATAGGATCAGGTTAGGTTACTTAACATTTTCTCTGATGTTGAGGTCATTGGTTTATGTAAGTCCTGTGATGCTGACTTAAGGATCTCTCCCCTATCAGTTTAAGGTTCTTTTGTGTAAACGTCATTCAGTTTGCAGAGAATAAGCACATCAGTGAGATGGGATTTCGTACTGTGCTGTGTTGTTGTACACACAGTGCATCAGAGGAGATACATGGCCAAATAGAATCAAAATGAAGCCAAATGAAATCAAGAGAATCTTCTGGCAGGCTTCTGGAGTCCTCCATCTCTTGGATCACAAATATGCTGAATGTGATTAAAAAATGTGCGTAATTAAGTGATACTTCTGGCATTTTGGTCCCTGAGTCTCCGTCAGGGATACAGAGGCTCTGCCAGAAGCAGAGGCTGTTCTCAGGTACTGACTTTGCTGCTCTTTCTCCAACTGTCTCCAACCCTGCCATCACCCCCCACACACACACACACCTTCATCCTCTCCATCACACCCAAACCCCCATCCTTGTTTGCAACCTCCACCCTTACCCCACTAACTCCTTCCCATCTTCCATCTATGTCAATGTTCTCACCCCCCCCCCCCCACCCCCCCCCCCCCCCCCCCCAAAAAAAAGGTCCTCCCCCAGCTGGTATGGGACATCACTGAACGCTTTCAGGGCCCGGATGCCCTGTGCCGTGCCGTCAAGTACCTCCAGATCGTGGGCATGTTTGCCTCGTCCTACATGATAGTTGCCATGACGGTGGACAGGCACTACGCCATCTGCCGCCCTCTGCAGGCATACCGGGGCGGCGCACCCTCCAAATGGAACACCCCCATCATGGTGGCCTGGGGACTGTCCCTCGTGCTCAGCCTGCCCCAGGTAAGACATGTTTGCTGCATGCCCTTCACACTGCAAGGTGTTGCATGCACACACGTAGCATGGTGTTCAACTGAGCCTATGCATATAGCATTATCACTAAAGACCCCCCATGCAGGGGTCCATAACCAGAGTGGGTAGTTCTTACCTTCTATTGTCAAAAGACAGTGGCTTCAACTGAAGAACACACACTGACATAGACTATAAATCTCGGTGGAGGAGCTTCATGGTGGAGAGTGGCAATGGCACCTTGCCACCTCACAGGCAGACAGTAGAGGCATAGAGGCAACAGTGGGGCCTATTCCAAGATCACCACCACAACATCCAGCAAGACGCCAGCACCCAGACCAAGGCATATGATTCCAATCAAAGCCGCCCTTTCAGCTGAGGAGAGGAACATTTTTACGCTGGGGGTATTGGTGTGTCTGGCGTCTGCGGTCTGCCCTTTTTTAATGATCAACTGACTGACTGACTGACTACTCTTTCTCTCCTGTTAGGTGTTCATCTTCTCAAGGTCAGAGGTGGCCCCGGGAAAGTTCGACTGCTGGGGCAACTTTGCCGAGCCATGGGGGCTCAAGGCCTACGTCACTTGGATGACAATCGCTGTGTTCATCCTCCCCGCGTGTATCATCACTGTATGCCAGGTCTGTATGTGCCTCTCTCTCTCTCTCTCTCTCTCACTCTTTCTCTCTTTCTCCATCTCTTTCTGCCACCCCATCTCCCCATCATCCCATATTAATAGATTGACCCCTTACCCTAGCCGTCTGTCTGCTCTGCTCTTTCTTCCTGCACCTGGAACAGCCACTCGCTCACTATCACCAAGTAGTTATAAACTATGCAGTCCTCTATGTGGAGGACAAGTGGATTTTTCGCACCATTGTAGGTTCTTCATCCCTTTTAGTCTCACCCTGCCTCACACAGAGGAGACTTTTTAGAAAATGAAAAAGTATTTTGCTTGATAGGGACAGCAGTGGAATGACCCCACCACCACCACCACCACCCATCTGCTCTCTCTCTCCCTGTTTGACCCAAAGTCCATAAATAATCTTCATGTGACAGGGTTGTCTTTGGCCCCGAGGCGAATCATGGAGACACCCCTTGCCTCCATGACAGGAGTCTGGTGCCTTAAGTGGGCTATGCTGAACTGATTTGCCCTCATTTCTCCCAGAGAAGCCTCCGCCAGATCACGGATGCACACTCCTGCTGTCCTGCCCATTTGGCCTAGCAGCTTTACTGTGGGGGCCATGGTTGGTGCTTAAGAGTGCTTGTAAAAATGCTGCAGTGGGGGCGACACATGGTCTGGTGGGGCTAGGAGGACTATCTCCACATCTCTCTGTTTGCCTGAGGAACCCCAACAGAACGAAGACAGGCTCTGCATGATTTGATTACGCATTTCGATCTGTTTCCTTTCTGACATTGGTCTGATTATTTGTAGATATGTCCAGTGCTCAAAGAGGTATTTTGATTACAGTTGACAGTATGATGTCTGTTGATTTCAGTATAGCAAGACTGAGCTGCGTAGGAGAGAAACAGGCTAGACGATTGACAAACCCATATGGAGCACCTGTACTGGGGCTGAGAAGTTAATGCAATGTAAAGCTAGGGTATACTTTCTGAAAATCACTTGAGCCTCTGAGACAGATTTGAAAAAAGCATCCCAAATACCTCCCCTCAGTGTACAACGATTACTCCCTTACCGGGCTTGTATCGCAAATCACTAGCCACTCAGAGTTGACAGAAATGGAGGAGGAGTGGGAGGGGGGATGACGGGGAGGAGACGGGATGACGAGGAGCAGGGGAGACGAGGGGATTGGATGGAGAGTAGGAGCCAGTGGGAACCTTCCGTCACGCATGGTTCACATTGGTCAATTTCTATGCTGGATTACGGCTAATAGACTGAATGGATTTTTTTTTCGTTCTTTTGACTATTCATATTGTGAAGATGACAATATAAACGAAGTTGATAATAATTACAAATATTCAAAACCGTAGACCCTAGCTTTAAAATTTAATAGTGCATCAATATGACGTGTATTGGTGAAATCCTTGCATTTTAGAGGGGTTGAAAGACGAAGAAAGTGTTTTTGGCGATTCGTTTACGTTTTATAAAATAAAGTACAAAATGCAACACAACCATGTCGGATCTTCCATGGCAGTAAATGTAGGCTACAAATCTAAGACAAAAAAACATTTTTTTTCTCGATTACGTGTGTGATTGAGCTAAAAACTGCCTGAACGCAAGCTTAAGAGTGGTCCAGCGAACCTTACGAACATGTGACTTACGTGACATGTCGGGAATTGTGCCATAACGTTAAACCGGCACTAAGCAACATTCAGTTTTTCTCTCTCACGAGCTCCCTCTAAAGCCCGCTGTATTGCATTGTATTGCACTGCATTCTATTGGAGGCGGTCCGCGCTGCTGAACATTGCAAGTGCTGTATCTACCGCTATTGGCCACGGTGGCGCATTCTACACCGTTCGTTCGCCGTGTAATGACTAATTTTAGCATCCTAAACAGTATGAAACGGATTAATTAAATGAAAAATGTTGCATAGTGGGCCTTTAAGAGAGAGGCTAAGGGATAACTTACGAACTACTTAGCGATAAGAAGGTTTTGGGAAACCGGGCCCTGGACAGTTTTTACAGATGTCACACAGCTTAGATAACAGGACAAACTCAAAGATCACGGAAGCTTTTACAGAAGTCACACAGTGTAAATAAGAGGATGTACGATGCAGTGTTTTCAGCATTTAATCATCCAGTTAACCCCTATTTTGTGATGATCTTGTCCCCATGTCCACAGGTGCGAATCTTCAGAGAGATCCATGACAACATTTATCTGAAGTCGGAGCGGGTAGTGATGGCAGAGTTCAAGAGGAACTCTGTGCTCTTCCACTTCCCCCACAGGGAGGCCCACAGGGCCAGGGTGTGTGCCGCTGGAGGAGCAGCAGGAGGAGGAGGAAGAGAGGGCCGAGGCAGCCATGTGTCACATCCCCGATGCAGCAGCCTCTCTCGTCCCTCCCTGCCAGCCACAAGCGCTCGGAACTCTGGCGACAACCTGTCAACTGGTCCTCCCTACAGCAACAGTGACATCAACGACAACCTCCAGCTGCACCCCCACCTCGCAACAGCCGAAGAAGACCAGCCTGGTTCACTGGCCGACCCGCCCGTCCAACCTCGATCTCATGCCATCTCCTCCACCTCTGCTGCCACCACTGCCACAACCACTGCCACTACCACTACCTCTCGTCCCCAGCCTCCAAACAGCCACCTACCCCACCACATCAGACCTGCCACCCCCCACGCAGAGCAATGTGGGCACGCCAGCGGCCCTGACCTCTGGCCGGATGTGCTGCCTGACCCGGTGCCCTTCGCCCCGCCCGCCGGTGCCGACTACCCCCCGCTGCCCCCTCAACCGGGCGTCTCTAAGGCCATGTCGAAGACGGTGAGGATGACGCTGGTGATCGTACTGGTCTACACACTCTGCTGGTCACCGTTTTTTATCGTCCAGCTCTGGGCTGCCTGGGACCCTAACCCACCTGATCAAGGTGAGGGCATAGGTGAGAGCACATGCTTACGCAGTTTACACCTGGCCGGAACACAGATTCACACACCTACACTGCTACACACACAAGGATATACACGTCCCTCCATACATCATACATGTTAGAGAACTGTCCCCTTCTGTCCACTGGTCAGCATCAGAAAATAAGCCAAGAGGAATAGGATGTATTTTAGGACAGATAGGCGAGGACAAAATGTCCATGCTTTACATCAGGGACTTCTGGGACACACACTGACACACACACTGACACACGTACACACACACACACACACACATTAGGACATGCAGCTTTAGGCATTCTATTTTGGTATGCACATGTAACCTGTGCACATTTACATATCCATATGGATTTACTAGGACTGGCAGGCATGATCATCTTTCACTACTGGGACATATGTAGATGCAGACACATTCACACAGACTCTCTCTCTCTCTCTCTCTCTCTCTCTCTCTCTCTCTCTCTCTCTCTCTCTCTCTCACACTCACACACACACACACATATACACACATATATACGTATGGGGCATATCTATGGGCAAATGTTATTTCATTCCACTGGCACATGCAAAGTGTCTGTGTACTTTAACAAGCACTTCCATACTCTACACACCTATCATAGGATTGTCACTTGTTTTGTCCCTTTCTACCATGCACCTCAAATCTCAAATATTTGTCTGTACACTACGGTAGCTCACTCAAATGCCCTTGAGCGCATACACACACACAAACACACACACACAGACACACACACACACACACACAGTATGCAAGTAGGGTACAGAGATTTATGCCTTGGACCGGGGGCAGCCCACAGGGCCTGGCTCATTAGGATGGCCTGTCTCCACTCCACACATCATGGAGTGCCTGAATTGTGGTCAAAAACATTCATTTCGATGCGTAGTCCACTTTATGGTGAACATTCCAGTTTTGTAATGGCTACTCATTGTATGTAGTGGACAATGTTGTGAATGCAGGCAAGGCCGGTATAATTTTCCAGCACTCAAAATTGTCATGGGGCAGCTCAAACGAGAAACAGTCCAGTAATGCTTACTCCGAATGCTAATCATACACACCTGGATCTAATGCACAGATGTTTCCTCTGTGCTGGTGGCTTGGTGATTTAAATCATGCGCTCTGCTTTAGACTGTGGTTTAAGGTCTCATTCCATCGTATTTTCATTAATTTTGTAATGAGAGTTTGTTTCGACAAAAAATATGCTGTGGTTGCCTTGTTTCAAGCTATTTTAGTTAGGTGAAAACGAGAGCAGGGATAGCTCGAGAGGATTCTTATGAATATTAATGATATGCAAATGTATCGCCTTTGATTGGCTAACAACACTGTGACGCTCCCTCTAGTGGGTCTGTCTGCAGGCAGCCTAACGTTTTCTTGAGGGCGTTAACTGCATAGCTAATGTTCAAATTGACGTACATTTGTACAGCTTTTCCGATTCGCTCGTTTTTCCCGGCAGTTTTCTATCACAGGCGAATACAGACTTCAGGGGTAGGAGAGCATTTTGATGTTGAGCATAGAAGTACAACTTGGGCTGACCTATGGTAATGTAAAAACATCAAGTCTTAAATGGTTTATTTTGGAAGGAGACCTTTAATGGTTCTGATGGTATGAGATATAGGCCAGTGTGCTTGGTTTGAGGACTATACTGAACGGGCACATTAATGGCCCCCTGTTTGTGTGTGTGTGTGTGTGTGTGTGTGTGTGTGTGTGTGTGTGTGTGCATAAGTGTGTGAGATTTAGGCTGTACCTAATGGTTCTGATGGAATGCAATATGATTGGTTTAAGGAAGGTTCAGATCTGAAGACTGTGGTTCTGAGAGGAGGCATAACGTGTGTGTGTGTGTATGTGTGTGCGTGTGTGTGTGTGCGTGTGTATGCTCACATTCTTACTGAACACTATGTAAACAGCTGGAATGCTTTCCTACTGTTGTTTGCATCCCGTTGCCAGAGCAAAACAGCAACAGCTTTCACACATCTCAAAAGGAATGTACACATGTACGTCCACACATACACATTAAGGCACACAGGCACACACACACATACACACACACACACACACACACACACTTAGACGAAGTAAACATGGGGTAGAGCATTTTATACTGATCTCAAACAAACACCCTTACACACACACACACACACACACGCACAAACTCACACACACGCAAACACAATTTGCATAAACCTACTACAAACGTCTGTAAATAAACAATCAAGTGTACACACAATTGTACAAAGTCTATATGGGCTTATTTACTGTCCCTCCAACAAAGTCCACACACACAGTCAGCTGTTACCTAATCCTAAACAGCAGCGGAAGGGAGCAGTGTCAACACCTGTAAATTAACAAGGGGCTCTTTGCTCAGCATGACCTGCTGCTTGCCCGCCAGTCATGTCAAAACCAGACAGATGGTGTGAAAATGACACCTCTCTCTCTCTCTCTCTCTCTCTCTCTCTCTCTCTCTCCCCTGCCCCTTCTCCCTTGACACTTGACCCACTGCACAAGTTTGTTCAGACACTTTTAAGATCCGTTCCATTCCACAGTATGGGGCTGCCCGAGACAATGAGGGTTTCAACTGGTTTTCCTCACATGGGAGATGACCCATCCGTGGGTTGTTTTGGCCCAGATGTGATCTAGATTGGAATGGTTCTAATATTGCAGACCCCAACCACAACCCATTGCTTTCCTGTGCAGCGGGCCGTGCTTGTGCCGGGTTGCGCTCGTGTGTCAAGCGTGCAATAAAAAGAAAAGGTCACCCAGTGCAGTTGAAGATCCGACTTCAATTTAGCATCTTCTGTGAGGTCACTTGTATAGCATCACCTTTCACACATGTTCTCTCGTTTGTTTTTTTCTCTCAGCTTCTTCCAACTGAGCTATCTTCATTTGTCTCCTCTCACACCTCTGACAGCTCCTGTCATCCATGATGGAGCTCACTCTTTCCTCTTTCTGCGTCTCTTTTTTTCCTATTCTGTATACTTTCTTCCTTTTCCTCTGGCTCCTAGTACCCTCTCTCCACAGCATATCAGATTTTCTATTAATGGGGACAGCGCTCCGCCCTCCCCTCCTCCCGTCAAGGTCTTCGGCTCGTTCGACACTCATTGATTTTGTTCTGTTGTGGGCGGCAGGGGTATTTTATCAAAGGGGATATAAACTTGCCAACTCCCAAGTCCTTCTCCCTCCTTTGTCAGCATGCAGCCTGCGTTTCACTCTGTCCGGTCTTGGTCCCTCTCCATTTAATTAAACTTTAAAGATGTTCTATCTAGATTGCCCTACTTGTGTAAAATGGCCCTTCAACATGGGAACCAGAAGCCATAGCTTTCTAGTCTAGTCACAAATTCTATTGTTTTCATCAACTGAATAACCAGTTCTTTTAAACACTGTTGTACTGCAAAGATGCTGTATGCTGTGCTACACTCAAGGTTCAGATATAGAGTCATCCTTCCAGCAGGCCTCTGCTTGTTCGCTATCAAACCTTCTCAGTCACTCGTCTTTCCTACTGCAGGTGTGGCGTTCACCATCCTGATGTTGCTGGCCAGCCTGAACTCGTGCACCAACCCCTGGATCTACACGGCCTTCTCCAGCAGCGTGTCGCGGGAAATGCAGGCTCTGGTGCGCTGCCGCTGGAGGCCCACGCGCCGCGGCTCCCTGCCCGACGACTCCACCACCACCCACACCTCCACCACCACCAAGGACAGCCTCTACTGACTAGCGCTGCAGCGGAGGCTGGAGCAGAGACTCGCAGATGGGGAGGCAAGCCTGGGCAGAGGCAGGGGCAGAGACCGTGACGGACATACGGTCCAACACACATACCGCCCACACACTCACACACATATATATGACTAACATATCCACACATTGACATACACACACATGGTGTGGGCTGCTCCTGCTGATGAATCCCAGTGGCTACCTTTCAGCACTTGCTTAGAGCAGCAGGCACAGGCAGAACAACACTGCAGGGGGACATCTGAGCCTGCATAGACGTCTTTACAAACAAACAGCAGCACACACACACACACACACACAGAAGCACACACAAACTCAGATAATAGGAATGTCATAGCAATGTTGAAAACAATGCACCCTGGACTGAAGACATATAATATTTGTCTTTGCAGTTTTTTAACACGCACACACAGAGTCACACACTCATTGTATCTAAAGTATATTGCATTGGAGACTGACTACGGCAGACACACAATGCAAAAGAACCACTACCTGATTCCAAATCTACTGAGACTAAACAAGCAGACAGGACATAGAACATCCAAAATGTCTGACATCAACCTAAGGCTTAATGAGGAGAGCCACCTTGCTACCTTTGACTTTGTTTCAATTGTTTTATAGACTGCAGACTGTACACACAAGCTACAGTACATTAATAACCCAGTTCTGTAGGTCACAGGAATGTTACAGATGTCATGGATACCAACATATGAATGTAATCATTGAAGCAAGAATGTTGTGTAAATTCCGCAGGAAATGTGACTGGATCTAATTGGGGAATGTCCCCTACGATTCTAAGAGGGTATTTTTTCTTTCTATCTTTATACAAGGGTCCGAAAAAATGGAAATCCAGTGTATCCAACCCACATGGACAAGTGCAATGAAACAATAGTGAGAGCTTTTTCACTGGACTGTACACAGTGTCAGCTAAGGCTGACTTTGAACTGGTTTCAATCACTTCAATGAAATGGAAAATGCAACATTAGCAGTGCGTACCAGGTGCCTGTAGTGGAATTCACACGTCTTGGCGTGAGCCAGTAACAGCTTATCTTCCTTCAGCATCTATTTCCCCAGCTGTGAGAAAGAACAGATAATGCACAGACTGATAAACTGTACAGTATGCACGACTAAAGAGCTAATATTTATTTGAGGTGGAATGGTATCGTGGGGCAGTTTACCCTCTTTTTGATTACGTTCAAGCTATTAATCCAGAGAATATTTATTTTATTTTTATTGTATTGTGTTATTTCGTCAAGGTTCATCCAGACTGCTCTGAAAGCATGTGGTGCTGTTGTAACTGTTTGCGGAAAAGTTTCATTCGTTTGAAACTGGGGAAAGTTATGAATGCTTAAGATGAGAGAAGTGTAGAAATTACATAGTTTGACATGAGAAGGAGACCATGACCAATAGAGTCAACCCTTTGGAACGTCATCAGAGATGTTGACTGTTGTCCAGCGGCCTAGCCTACATTCCAAGAATAAAAAAAATTGGTTTAGGCTTTCTTCATGACTGATTAATAAAAAACTAAGAGTTTTATTTTAATATATTTACAAAAAAACAGCACAAAATTTGAGGCTGAATGTAGAATAATGTACAGTATAGAGAATGCTAACATAAACCATGGAAGGCTCACACTTTTGTAAATGGATTCACCATCCAAGTATTCTAATGCTTTTAACAGACCCTTCAACTCTACCTCTGGTGTGCAAGCTTCTAGTCTGTAAAATTCAAAAGGTTCGCCGTTCTATGTCCATATATCAGTGGGGATCTTAGGACCATGACATTGAACATGTTCTGATATTTAACGACACGTTCAAGAAAAGAGCATAAACAGACTTTGAAAAGGAAAACGGGATCCTCTTACTCAGATAAAAGACGGGAAAGATGATGAGGATTGGGATGAGTTGAAAATGTACAGGACATACTGGACCACTGAAGTGCCTGCTTATATTTGCTTTCAGAGATCTCAATTCCTCAGTCCTCAGTCTTTGGTACTATAAAAGGAAATGAAATGTAGCAGTAGCCTTGTAACAAAAAAATGCTATTAGATCACAATAAAAGAAATGGTTTTATAATAGGCCTACAGTGCCCAGTCATTAAGTTGTTGTTTTTGGATTTCTTTCTTCCTTTTTGTTTACATTTTCCCAAAAAAAACATAAACTGGGAGACACTTGTAAACACATGTTTACAACAGTAATAATACTGAACGCACAGGAGTGTTGAGAAACAGTCCTCTTAATGACGTCATAGCAGAAGAACTTGTCGTTCTACCCCTTAACTTTTTGCACTTTTCAGGTAAACATTGGACCAAGCATGTCCTAATTCGATGTCTGATGATCAACCTCTGCATTAGCCCCGCCCCCAACAACTTACAACCAATGAATGAAGCAATATTCACATATGGTGATAGTGCATCAAGCCTTGATTGGCATGTTGTGGAAAAACTTAGTTATCTCTCATTTTTATTGCACCTGTTCAGTAGCAGTGTCAGTTTAACCAGCAAAACCTGTGTAATTATGTTCCACAAAATGTATTCGCACTGGATTGGTGGATGCCATGATGTCTACCTTATTTTGTGCAATTCAAACTTTTCTTTTTTAGTACAAAAACTCACACATACTCTTTCTAGATAATGTAATAAACATTTATTTTGAAATGTTCACAGAGGGTTTGGTTTCTCTGCTGTGTGTTTATTTTTAATTATTGCTCTGTGTTGGTATAGGTATGAGTTTGCCTGGGTAATATTAACATTCAATATTAAATTGAAAGCGATCCAGAGCTATCTTAATTTAAGAGCACCTAGAAAATCACAAAAAAGTTAAATATTTGTTTAGCCACTTGCCCTTGTGTGAAGGACTGCAACCGTTTTCCCCTTTCAGATCTCACACAGATCACAAACAAGTAAAGCCGGGCTAGACTAATGTGCAGGGCTGATTTGCCATGCGGCTTTTCTCTGCTTTTGGTATTCTTTCACTATGGGTCTGTCTACTCATTCAGCCTCTTCGTCTCTAGTCTCTCTCTCTCTCTCTCATCTTTCTATGTCTCCCTTTCTTCATCCAAGTGCATTATTGGCGTGTGAACAGTGCTCTGTTGTTGCAGAGGGCTTAAGAAACAATAGCGCACAGAAATGGCTCGCATTAGATATGGATTTCCAGTGTACAGATGGAAATGCCTGCTGGTGTCTGGGGATTTGGCAGTCTGCGCAGCATCCTTGCCTTCTGGCTTGCGGCTGAGTCTGAGCCAGATACAAGCCGGGTGTGCCGCCAGTCCACCGAGCCCAGCAATTGAGAGTTCAATACAGGCTTCAGCTGTTATTTGGGTTTAGGGATAACTGGGTGGAGGAGTGGTGGGGGAATATTTTGAGTGTGTGTTCGAGAGAGGGCAACTGAGCGTGTATGTGTGTGTTTTTGTGTGTGTTTTAGAATAATAGAAGCATTTAGCTTGACTGACCCAACTCACGCTGTGGGATTGATCTGCTATGTCCATCTGAACCACAACAGCAGTCACCCAGTGATCTCTCAGAGCCTGTTCCTCCCTGCCTCAGGGCAAGGATGCATCTGCTCACACCATGACTGTATAAGGAGAGGCAGCTGAAGGTGCTCACAGGGGCCAGTGGAACGTGTAACGTATCTGGGCTTTTTTGTAGATTTTCTCTCAGCCTTGAGCTGATGTTCGTAACAGATCCTGTCCAGGTGTTTTATTTTATATTTATTTTTTGGGGTGAGGAGGTGGAGGTGTGTGTGTGTGTGGGGGGGGGGGGTTACACTACAAAAATCAGTGTGCTGCCTGTTCCGGCGATCCATCTTCATTTTTGCAAGGCAGCTCGTTACATTCCTCCGACAACTGATGAAGACAGACGGATGTGTAAAGATGGGGAGAGGGGAGTCGCCTTTGTGCACATGTGCAAATGCGTAATGCTCATACAGTCACACACACACACACACACACACACACACACACTCCACACAGACATATACTGCACATGCATATATGTATACACATGCACACTCACACACAAAAGCATACACACACACCTACCAAGGAGATGAAAGCCTTTTGTGTCCTCGTAAAGCAAAGGAATCTTTATGAGTCCAGCTATAGGCTCACCGGTTCTGTGTGCAGGAACAAACTTGTGGGAACAGCTGTGGAGGGTATTTTTAGTGGGCGGCAGAAAAGAGAAAACAGTTACATCACAGCTATTCAATGGTCCTTATCCATATACACTCCGTCAGTATAGCTGTCAGTCACCACACACACACACACACACACACACACAGAGCAAGATCTTCATATTTGTGTACCTTGATAATTTTTCCAGATGCAGTACCTCCCCCGCTTTCCGTCCCTCTGTCATATGGGCCCTGCTGCATCAGCTAAGAACATGACATATAACATGCGCTTGTTTGTGGGCTCCTAATTCTGAGAACAACTCTTTACACAACCATCCATCACTCGTGTACTTTGGCCAGAAGCCTTTGCGTGCAGGCGGCGGATTCACTCCCCCTGGGAGCCCCCATCTGTCAGTTGGCGCAAGCTGGATTCCAAAAGTTTCGCATCTTGCCAAAGTCAGATGTCACGTCATGCGGCAGGAACTTATGACTGGAATTAGGCCGTTAGGTGTTGATAGAGTACGGCAGCGTGGCATAGCGCTGGTTTTGAATCGCCGGACATCACCATGTCTAGATCAAAGCAGCTAATGTCTATCTGCATGCCTCCAAAATTAGGGTGCTATGACTGGCATGGCATGCGGCATGGATGGACTGCTTGAGACCCTAACAGTAAAAGTGTACTAAGTATGTTTACTTCCTCAAAGACGTGTTGGACAAGCAAACCTCATGAGTTATGGGATTAAAATGATGTTGTGATGTGGTGTGGTTTGATAATGCTTAGCCTCTTTAACCAGTTCCACAAGCATACACTAATCCGTCTGCAGTCTGTCTGACAGGAGTGGCAGCAGGGCCAGCGGGGAGAAAAGCAAAACAGGGACTGTTTGAGTATTTTCTCCAACAAGATTAGATACCCGGCCAGCGCTGATTATGTAACGGAGAAAAATGGGAGCAAAACAGGAATGAAAAAGCTAGAAAGAGAGACACAGAGGAATAACGACCACAGAAAAAGGGGGGAAAGAGATTACCAGTAACTTTTATGATTACAAAAAACTAAGAGAGAGAGAGAGAGAGAGAGAGAGAGAGAGAGAGACTTAAATAGGCGAGAGAGAGACATACTTGTGTAATAGAGTAGTGTATAGGGTAGTGTAGAAGTCTAAGGTGAGAGGAGAGGAGGGAAGGGGACAGGGGGAAGTGTACAATTAGGATGTACTTCTCCCTCCACTAATGGAAAGCAGCGAGTGCGCATTAGTAGGGGGAAAGGAGAGGGAGCTGGAGAGAGAAAGATAAACACAATGTGTTTTACATTACACACACGCCAAGACTCTATCAATCACTGTCCAATTACTAGGCCATTGGCTTGAGTGAGAGAGGGAGAAAGAGAGCGAGAGAGAAGAAAGGAAAACAATAGTGGAAGTGGGGAGCAAGGACATCGGAAAATAGGATGAGGAGGGAGGACAAAGGAAAGGTGAGAGTCAGGAGAAAGAGGGCAAAGGGATTTGCTGAAGGCAGTGACAGGATTGCGCTCGGAAGGCATTCAATAGACTCAGAAGGATGTAATGGAAATGCCCCACCCATGCACACCCACCCATGTGCATATAATGGTGGTTTTACAGAAAATGTCAGAAACACACACCTGTGTGCAGACAAATACGCACACACAAACAAAATAGAGTGGAGAGGACACTAAAGAAAAACAGCTAGATGCTCAGAACCACATGAGCCTCACACTGAAAAGGGTCTTGCAGAACACGAAAGAAGTGTGTGCACGTGTGTGTGTGTGTGTGTGTGTGTGAATGTTCAGACAAAAAAGAAGTGTGTGTGTATGTTCAGACAGACAGAGAGAGAGGGAGTGTGTGTGAGAGAGAGAGAGAGAGAGAGAGAGAGAGAGAGAAGCTTCTACTGTCACAATGATGCAAGAGTGACCATAAACATGATGAACCCTCTAAAAAAGTCTCTGTACTCTAAACCTCAAAGATCTTCCTGAGCTGAGCTGTCTGGCTGCTGTCCAGTGCACAGACCGTGAGGACAGGAGAGACGGGCTGAATGTCAATGTCCCAACCCTCATGCCCTGAGCTGCCATGACTCAGCCAATCATGTAGTCCATTCTGTTCAGTATTTGAGGGCTGTTATCTTAGGGTGCGTATGGGGGCATTGGAGTTCAGCCAAAGCATGTCTTTAGGATGGTTCTTTATGTGTGTGTGAGCACGGGTGATGGCAATGCTGTCTGCGGAGTCGTGCTTTAAAGCGTTTTCCTTTTATGTGATGTTTGTTTCCAGCTGTACCCAGAACAGCTCCGTGCATATTAATTCATTCAAAAAAAAAAAAACTACTCATATCCACCCATTACGGTATATGACTAAAAACATTCAAATTATTTTTGAGAGGGCACCAAAGCAAATTGTCTGATAAAAAAGTGTGACTTCCCATACCAGCTATTGAAAAAAAAAAAAAAGCCTTTTAAAACTGAAATCTATTTTGGACCTTAACTCTCAACACTTTCAATAGCAGCCTGTTAGGTGCTGGGTAAGGAGTAAGTACGGAATAACAAATAGTATCACAGGATAAATTATAATATACTAACTGCATAAGTATGCTAGAGTAACACCAACAACATGACAATAGTTTGAGTTCTCTCTTGTAAGTTGTTGATAAGACTGAGTGCATCAAAAATCACACTTGGGGATATCACACTTGAAACTGAATTAAAAGTGTAGCCTATATAATGGTAATATATAAGGCTTGACATAAACTTAAAGCCACTATGTGTAGGATTTGTCTGCTATTTATCCTCGTCTTTTATTAAAAATACATTTTTTATTCTAAAAATATAATGTAAAACGATAGTAATTACCTCCATGAATAAATTGTAGTGTTCCCGTAAACTTGGTAATTTGCATTTATATATAGATGTGGCTGGGTACCAAATGAGAATATCCATTTTGCGCCGCCATTTTCAAAATAAGGACCATTGGAAATGAGGACCGTGGGAAGGGAAGGGCTAATACATTTTATTCAAACGTGTGCAGTATACCACTTCGCCGATAGATGGGAGAAATTCTCATACGCAAAAAATAAAACTTACACATAGTAGGTTTAACCTATTGGTGTGTTGTAAGCAGCACACTGGGTTATCTTACTCAGTCAGGGGGCAAAATTAATGCATGTATTGGACAAGGTAATGTTGGACAGATAAAGCAGATAGCTTTCATGTAGTTTGTGTTATTCCAGTATGCATAAGCAGTATGTATTCTATCATTTATCTCATGGTTCCTTTTGCTACCTCACACTTACCTACTCCTTGCACAGTACTTCACAGGCTTTTGGCCACATTTCAAGAATAGGGTTTTAGAGTGGGACATCCATTCACTAGGTGGTGAATATTCTATTAGGTAGCGATTTCCCAAAAAGGCATTATTGGATTTTGTTGTGTGTGTGTGTGTGTAGAGAAAGGAAGAACTAAATGCATTGTCATGGCTGTGTGTGTGTGTGTGTGTAGAGAGAGCTTAAGGTGGGTAAGTAACTGAGAAGAGAAGCCTGGGGAGGGTGACTAAGAAGGGTAATGACTGACTAAGCTCTAGATGGGTGTGTGTGTGTGTGTGTGTGTAGGGGCAGCTGACTGGGCTGTGTGCATTTGTGTGGAGAGCGTGTGTGGATAACTGAGAAGCCTGGCAAGGTGTGGACAAACTGTGTGTATGTATGTGTGGGTGTGTGTGAAGGGTTGAGGGTGGCGAGTGTTTGCATGATGGAGGGCTGGCTTCTCCAAGGGTTTGCTCAGCCTCTCCCGTTTCATCCCTTGATCCCCCCTCTTCTCCAGTCAGCAAAGCTCTGTGAGGGCACTTCCATTGCCCAACTAACCTTTGTTAATGTAGGCCACAGCTCTTTGGATACACCATTATTTTCATTAGTGGCAAAACAATTACAGTTAATGCTGTTGGAAGAAGTACTGGGGATCATTTGGAGCCAAAGAATATTTTACAAGGAACACAAAGCTTAAGACTCCAAAATCTGCTCACCTTCTCCGTTCCCTCTCTTACGCTCACACGCTTCTCCAATCCTGGCATCAAATTATGTGGGGAATTTTTTTGGGGATTTGACAGAGGCGCTGGGGCCAAACAGCACATCCCAGACATTCTCCACAGCGGTAGAGAAGCACAATGGGTATCCCTTGCCGCATGAGGCCCCGGCTCACTGAGAGGCGATTTGTTTTGGCCCCCGTGGATGACTGAGCAGCTGGGGGAGGGAGGGGGAAAGCCTGTTTAGGCGACGGACAGCTCGCTGGCGAGGGCTGATGTTTGAGGTTCGGTTCATCGCAGCAGGGGCCTGAGAGCAGGGAATTAGGAATTCACCTAAGAGGATGGAAACTCATTTCTCGGTGCAATAGTTCACAAACACTTACTCAACACTATAAACTATGTCAAATGAAGTATACTGGATTCAGGTAAAATTAGTAATCCAGCAATAAAATGACGCCAAATGTTAGGAGACTCCTCCAGACTGGGCTGTGTGTTGAAAAGTATTTTATAAATTATATGCCACATTTCTTTTGTCGTAAATGCATTGATAGACATAATTAGGGGAATTAGTAAATCCCCCAATGCATTGATAGACATAATAACAAAAAAAAAAAAAAAAAAGGAGAATAGAAAGACCGACAGGAGGTTTAATAGGGAGCAGGCAGAGAATGAGTTGGATAACAAGCCTATGGCCAAAGGGCTAAGCAGGCAGGGTACGGCGGTCACACCATCATCATGCAAGACAACATATTGGCACATCAATGAATGGGATTGTAGTCCTGAATAACAACAACAGTTTATATTGTGGAAGAAGTAGGAAACAGTTGGGCATAATGAATAGAAGAGCTGTGTAATTCTGATTTGTATATGTCTACATGAAACTGTCTCTGTGTAAACTATGAATGAATAGGTGCATTCAAGAGAATGGTTTACATTGCAGACAAAAGTACTTTTGTTGTCAGAACAGGGTAGTCAAGCAAGTACTAAATTATACTCTAGTGCAAATGTGAGTGACATAAAATGCACATTAGGTAAATAGACCTAAGGAGAGGTTGAGAAACAAAACAAAAACCAGCACATTATGTAAAGCAATTATGACATACTTGGCAGCTTATAGTAGTGGATGGCCAACAAAGGCTCACAGCGTTAGAGTTCTGAATTTAATCACCTCCTCATTCACTCAACTATCCATACCTGAGAGTAATCAGTGAATGAGATCATTATGGGAAGTGCACTTCATATTGGGAGGCAGATTCACTTACCATTCAGTCAACATAAGGAGTGTTGGCCAAATATGAAGGCTAACTAAGCTTCTGAATTTACAGCTTTAAGCGCCTCGGAGGAAATGAGCAACATTACTTCATGGTGCACGAAGATTTGTGGAGAGTGCTATAGAATTGTGCTGTTGGCCTCAGAGGAGTACTTCAGCTAATGAAGCGCAGCTTCATGGGTCCCTGAGAGTTAACTGCACTATGTTCTGCTGCCATCCATTGTCCAGCTTGCTATACTACAGCCACACACACACACACTTAAATATTCACATATCCTACAAACACATCTGTAAATCATGATGCATAGCTGTACACAAGCACACAGTCACCCACCAATACAAACAATAAGAAAATCTAACCCAAACAGTTCAGATTTAGAGAAATTGATTGCTTTATTGACTTAGAACGGGTACATTTGCCAGATGATCAAAAAAAGCCAAATGTCTCAACCAAGCAGATCAGTCTCCACCCCATTCTTTTGACTGACATCAACTTAACCCATCCCCATTGGTTGAGGTTTACCAGGTTAAGCATCATAAACAGAAAGGGGTTGAACCTGATGTCCTGCTATGGCCAAGCAAAGGGCGAGTCAGGTGAACCAACCACTCTTATTGGACCAGTGAGAGCTGCTCAACCCTCTCTCTGATTCAGCAGTAGCGGCCAAGTTTCACGTTATGGAAAACATTTGAAATCAAAAACAGACAAAAAGAAAAGAAAAAGTAATAAACGTCCTATGAACTATGAATTTGTCAAAAGTGCACTGGAGATAAAGAATCACAAAGCTATGATGCTGAGACGAAAAACAAATTTGTAAACATTCCATAGAATTAAATACCCATCCCGATCAGGGGTGAGCTTCTCGAGAGTCGCTGTTAACGAGGGCCGCAATCTTGCTATGTCAGCCATTGTGTGAAATGGTTTAACGACCAATATTGCGACAGGAGTTAACAATGACACAATCAAGAAACTCGTCCCTGACTGAAGAAAAGACAGCCCTCTTCTTAATAGCATGTATACAGGAGTAAATGACACATCAAAACCTTTCTGATTCTGGTCTGAAGACTACACACTAGCACTTGTGAGAGTTGCTGTCACTTTGAGAGAGTTGCTTTTTTTTTCTTTCTTTTTTGAACAATAAGTACACAAGTTTAAAGTTGCGTTTATTTCTTCTTTCCTGTCCAGCTATAATTTGACGTCTTCAACATTTTAACAAAATATTTCATCCTCATCCTGGATATTTTGATTCTCAATTGAAAAACACAATTACCGTGAGTCCAGGAGACGAGTACCATTCAAAGAGTCAATAAATTATTATAATGCACAGTGGGAGAGGATCCGTGCCTGAGATTATTGTGGACCCTTCGCTTTTGGATAGCATCATCACCGTCCTTGCAAATTTCACATCACTTTAATTACTTCCAAATACTTTGGAAAGAGAAAAAGGGGGGAAAAAACTCTCAACAGCTTTCCCGATTGTCACGGAAGGATTAAGTTCTCGTCTAAAACCATGGTCAATTAAGAAAACTGACGGAATGTTATGATCTCTGGCGGTGGAAAGACGGAGGAAGGGAAGAACAGAGACAGAGAGAGAAAGAGACTTGCCAGGTTTGGCAGACTAGGAGCCAGGGACAGCCAATAAGCATGAACCCCCCCCGCCCCCCTCCTCTCTATTTATCCCTCACTCTCTTTCTCCTCAAGACAGGTACACTCAAAGCCCAGCACCATCTACTAAATAGGGCTGGAGGGGTTGATGGGGTTGATATGGCTCAAACAAATGAATGACGGTGAATGAAAGAAACACAGGAGAGATGACCTCACAGGGCACTACATACAGAGAGCGGGAAATGGAGGGGTGAGGGGAGGGGCCTGTATGCAATCCATTCCGACTCCCACCAGGAAAAAAGAAAGAATTTTTGGTCTGTCGCTCTCAACCCAGCGGCTGAACAGGGAGAAGAAATGGAGAGCAGGTGGAGACCCAGAGAGAAGTGGCTTTAACACACACACACACACAAAAGTCAAACGTCAGACAATATCCTCAGCGCACAAAGGCCAAACAAGGGGCATCTTCCATGCACTGACTGATATACATTCTGGTTGCTGACAAATGGACACATGTGCAGCCCTCATCCAAAACATCCAGAAAGGGCCACATGCACCCTCACTCACACACACACACACACACACACACACAGACACAGGATGCCCAAAGAAATAGAATGAAAGAAGTAGACCAAGGAAAAGAAAGAAAGACAACAGGAGAGTGACGGGGGGAAGATGGGAAAGAGTGAGACTCTGATAATGATTGATTGAAGGCTTCTAATGAATGCTACACCTCCTGACTCTACAAGCTCTACCCCTTTTACAGGGCAAAGCCAAAAAAGCGCCTTGTCCTGCTCTATGGCAATCAAGGCAGGGGGTGGGAGGGGGTGCAGAAACACACACCTGTGCCATCATGCCCCTAGGACACTGGTGGGCTCTGCACGGGGGGCGGTGGGCTGGTGCTGTTGTTGTTGTTGTTGCCCTCGGCGACGGAGCCACGGGGTGGCACCTCAATGATGCGGGGCTTGTCGATGATGCGGGCGCAGCGGTTCCCCTTCTCCACAATGCCAATGATCCAGGCCTGCTGGCCCTCGCCACCGGCCTCGGGGCCCGGGACACCCGGCACAGAGGGGCCCTGGCGACTCGCCTTCATCTCTGCACAGAAGCGCGCCGCCTGCTCACGGGGCAGACAGATCAGCAAACCCCCTACAGGAGGACGAGGGAGAGAGGGAAGGGAATAAGGACAGTTGGGGAAAAATTAGGGCAAAGAGGAGATTTGTGGTTTTGCCGTCATGCAACTAATACTTAAGACGAACAGTACTAGAAGCAGAAAAAAACACTTGCTCAACACCACTCTCTACTGGATGTTTACCAATACTGCATGCTGGACTAGGTTTTAATTTACAAAGCAAGACTAGCTTAGGGATTCAACTTTTGCCTCCTTTTTATATTTCATGTTCAGAAAGTTCCAGAGAAATGCAATTACATAAAGCTCATTAATAATGCTAATAAAACGCATTCATTTATTTTGCCATGACCTAAAGGCTCATATGAAGTATGAGGATTTGCACCTGCTAATGTTCCATTGCAACCATAATACAAAAATCTCCCCCTTGGTGTGTTTGGTCCGCAGTTTTCAAATTACCCTACATTACCCAAGGCTTTGAGCAGGTGCGCTTCTAGAAAATATTGCTAAATGACCTTGCAGCATTTTAAAAATCTGCGGCGGCTGCAAATAACATCCTTCTCCTCTCATTTTAGCATCTTTGACTCCCCCCCCCCCCCCCAATAAGTTAACTGCATATGACCTACATTGGCCAGATGCTTTCGATGGAGCTTGCTTGCACATTCTAACTTGGGTGCTGCGACACTGCACTTTGGAAATCTACACCTGTTTGGCTTGTCGACCATCTTTTATCTTGCTAAAAATTCTGCACCGTCCCATAACACATTGATAACATTGTATCTACAAGTGGTTTTACCAGTCTCATTTTTAGCCAGCTCTGGGCAACTGTGCCTGTGCAGATCACTCACATAAAGAGCACTCATTTCAAAATGCTGCATTGTAATCTACAGACCTCGGCTGTGAATGAGAGCAGCATAAAAATAGTCCAAACAAAACCCACCATCCGCTTAACCGGGAAAAGCTTCGGCTTTTGTTCACACCGAACTAAATTTGCCCAAACCCCTTCACCAGCAGCTTTTATTCACAGGCCTATTTGAAACCATGCTGACTTACTGTCTGCTCCATTAAGGTTGGCAGCGTTAATAAGAGAGAGCCTTGGCACAGATGTGGTCACATGCTGCCTGCAGCTGGGAGGCTTAGCCAAGCCTTTAAAGTGGAACTCAACTACAGCACAGGAGCACCATACTGATATGTTTCCCATCAAAGACACACATTGGCAAGAGACACTCTGGCTTAACACGTAAGTTTGGATATGCCTTGGGACGTCTACTTATTCTTATTTTTTATATTAGATGCTTTATGTCAATGTCCCATGAATGACAAGGGCATGGAGATTTAACCCACTAGCTACTGTGTACATGGCTAAGAGGATACTAAAAGAGAGCTGGATGAGTGCAGTCTAGATCCACACCTGATGTCTCGGAAGAGGTGCCCTGCAGGAGGCCGAAGAGGTTGCCGCAGGCCTTGCTGATGGCGGCCATTTTGGCGATGATGGGCAGGTTGTGGATAACGAAGGCCACCTCGTTGCGCTGCTGCTGTGCCAGGTTGCGGGCATGGCCAAGGATGCCGAAGCCTGTGATGTCGGTGGCTGCATGCGCGTTGAACTTGTGCATTAGGGCCGCAGCTGCAGACGCAAGAGGAGAGTAAGGAATGCCTCTCGACAAGTCTATAGAAGAACTTGTTAATGTGCATTTTAATTATGCCTTGGAAACACCTGCAAAAGCGTGTCAGTACTCTAATGCAAATATATATTTGATTAGCTTGAGGTAGGTGTATTAAGTCTTGGTACAAATGAGGCATGAATGTGATTAAAGTTGATGAAAATAGTTTGATTCACACATATTCACGATTACCCCTTCTTTCCATAGATGTCGTCATGGCAACAGTAGGTTTTGATTCCACAGCCACAAGACATTCCTTAATTAGGCTAATGTTCATTTTTAATTACCGTTACACAGTGAATGGAAACACGTGTAGATGTGCATATTCTTGAGCTAAATGTTATTAATGCGAATAAGTCCAATCTTATGACAAAGATTGAAGCCAGGAAACTGATTTCATGCATTGCACTGGATAATGGAAAAAAAAAATATAATAAAATAAAACAATGACACAAGAGTGCACAGAAAGGAATGCATCTGTGGTTTTGATCATTGCAAATGAGCAGCAGATTAGAAAATACACTGTGTGTGATTCAGCTTAATAAACTGCAAGAGTACCTGTGCGGTTGAGGGTGGCCATGTTGAGCATGGCTTCCTGGTAAGCCTGTTCAACTTCCTCCTTAGAGATGACCAGCCTGATCTTGTTCCATTTATCCGGCTGCAGGTTAACAAAATGAGGCACTTGTGACAAACTGAGCTTTTTACATCCCTCATTCCTGGTATTCCCACCCCCCATCGTTCCAAGTTGCTCTTCCTTTCTCAGTCCCACTACTCTGAACAAAACATTGTAACTGTAAATTCAAGCCCCGTGCAATATATATGCAATTTAATATGCATTTGAAGGGAGCGATTTTTTTTCTTTCACCCAGATGTAAGGGATTAAGATGGTGCGGGAATAAAAGCTCCCCACGAGCAGAAAGACCTTGCATTAACCCTCAACACAAACCCATTTTGTCAGCTTCTGAAAATGGCTCAGCCAAGCTTCTCTTCCATTATGAAAGGAAAGAGTCGGAAACGCCTGGGTCTCGTAATCTTTTACCACCAGAACTTCAACAAAGGGATGTAATTTTTTCAAGCACTTCTACATAATTTCCCCACCTTCCAGAATGGAGAGCAGAACAATAAAAACTACATCTGTGCACAAGTAATCTTTTGACACATCTAAAGCAACTACTGCAAAAAAGACATTAACAAAATCACAGAAAATACAAAAGTGCATGAAAGTTAAAAAGTAAAGAAAAGATACAAAAATGCTAACTTCTTTTTATATAACACATATAAGTGTTACATATAAGGACTGGGAAAGAGAGGGCACATAGAGTGCTGAACATCTTAAAGTCTTCACTTACCAGGTCCAGCCATTGGTGGGCATTGACAGCCACCTGTGTGCCCAGAGGTTTGGTAAGAACTAGCACATCCCCAGGCACCGCACTGTCAGGCCTATGTACAGGAACACAGAGCACTGTTGAATAACTGTTTCCAGGTCAGTGACTGTAGTTTTCATGGAATGATAACCAGAACAAAACAGACAGTTGCTCCTCTAAATGGTTCAACAACAAATATGACTGGACGCAGATGGGGAGGTATCTTCAGTAAGCATGAAGGCAAAGTTCACCACATGATTTGAGGTTAAATGGGCTTGCAAATTAGCTCTGGTTGCCTACGGCGACAGGGAAATCCCAGCTGCTTTGCAACAGTGACATCACAAAGTCTTTACAGTACATTTTATAGCCTAAAAGTGAGCACATTTACATGCACACTGAAAAGAATCATCATTACCCAGTTATTGTAGTTACCTGATTAATAAAGTGTTCATATATTCTTTATCAGATTGCTGCTGGTTCATGACAAAAACATTTAACCAGTTTTATCAGTGATTTAAAGACAAAGTTTTATACATCTGAAAAATTCTGTTAACAATTGACTGATTCATGTAAACCCATTTTTGATAATCACTTTTCTTAAATGCATGTAAACACCTAAAAACATATCCAGGGTTATGTAAAAACATCCCTCAGGATGCAAACTATCCAAGATATGAAACACAGGTACTAGGAAAACACTCACATGATGAAGTCATTAGGTTGGCACACTACGGTGGCCACACCCCCGATTATTATCCAGGGGTTGATAACGGTCTGGCCCCCCGTCACGGAAGTGCCGCCCTCTTCTGCGGCGTCACGGAAACCCTTTATCATCAGCGGCATCACTTGCTCCCTCTCCTGAATGCCACAGTCACAAACAGGAAACAGGACAAAAAATAAATGTTCAAGTTTAGGACCTTGCTTGTTGGGATTTCACAAGCCGTTTTCTAAAAACTTGCTAATGCCACCTGCTTGTAAGAGAGAGGACTGCCTCGGTTTTAAATATCAAATTCTTTACTACATACAGTAGTGCACTATACAGTAAATAATCAGCCTATAGAATGTTTAATAAGCTACACAGCACGGATAACAAGGCCTTTGTGACTGCAGCAGCGCCATTACATGACATGGCGGGACATGCAGGGAGAGTTACAGGGGGAGGACAGAGCAGGGAAAAAGAGTTGAAAGGCGAGGGCGCAGATTTCACCTTTTCATTCATCTTCTGACTGAGACTGAGTAACATCAGCATGTTGTCACACTCTGTAATCCCCATGGCGTAAAGGTCACTCAGCACATTAGCACACGCTATGCGACCCTGAAAGACATGGGAGCACAAAACATTAATTTATACATGTGCTTTGGTTCGTCTCTTTTTTTTTTTTAAACAAGGTTGATGGGGGATCCCAGCATTTTTCTTACTGTGAATAACATCAATTCAGTTTATTCACTGAACTACAAACAACCAAATGCAATAACAAAGAGGAAAGAGTGCAAGATGATTCTGTCAAAAATGACATTCAACAGCATCATATTACAAAGACAATTTGTCATCATGAATATTTTTAAAGTGCAGAGATGTAAGTAAGACGTAAGTAGCACAGTAAACATAATGCAAGACATTAGCAGGCCAAAAATACACAGAGCCCTGGCAATAAGACCAAAAGTAATTAGCGGAAAGGGCTGCAGAGTGCACAAGGCTAGTTGGACATGAACAAACATCTGGTTCAGGCCTTAGGATGGGGATACTGAAATGTTCCACTGTGCATATGTAAAGAAAGAAGGGGCTTTTGTAGTGCAATAGGGTGTGATTTAGATATGAATACAGCTAAAACAAATACAGCGGAGGAGCACGGTGTATTTACTACGCTACTACACATTGTCTATTAACATGTTTGTTGTTATACCGCTGCAGCGTACACTGCATGTGCAGATTTCAGATTGCTTGAAATCAAATATTCATCATAAATGTTTGAACAATAAGCCTACGTAGCAGTGAAGCAGAATGTACAAACAGCACCGACCATCATGTACGGGTCCTCCACCAAGGGGTAAAAGAAGTCTGTGGTCTGAACCAGGGACAGACCCCCATGCCTCAGGGGAATGACACAGGAGTCTAAGCCAATACCTGCAACCAAACACATGGTTTTCAGTCATTGCGTTGAAACAATAATTTCTAAAGAGCCGACATGAAACAATAACAATACAAATTACCGTGACTAACGTTTTTTCCGTCCACACTGACCAATGATTATATCATATGAATGAAATAATGTAAAATCCCATGATTTACAATTTGCGGTCAGCCTTGTATCCAGCCTGGTTAAAAATCGCTCGGAACGTGAAGCCAACGATATATGGTTGCACATGTGCTGTGTTGAGGACGTTGTAATATTGATTAGAGCGATGTTAATGTATCGTTACGGTTCTTAATGTGAATGGCCCTAAGTAGTTCACACAAGACGATCACAAGAGACAGAGAGGAATTATTTTGCAACCTCGGTTATTTAAGAGTAGAAGTGGAAGACAATGTGATGCTTCAGATCTACGTTACATTGCATCCTCCCTCCAAGGTACACATTTAATTGTGCACAGCTTATCCAAACACTCAAATGAATGCCGTAAAACAAGCATTATTAACTCCTGAGTGGACTAGATTATCCAGGGCAAAGTACAATTCAAGTGTGATGGGATCGGATCAAACCAACGCAATTGTGTGTGTGAACAATTTTGAATAGATAAAATTGGTAGCTAGTTAGCATGCGCTAACACAACATAACGTTACCATCTAATTAGCAGATAGAGTTGGGGTATTTAGTGACGGAATTCATATTTGCACGTTGCTAAATAGCAGTTCATTTACAGTTACACAACAACACGATCTGGAGAGGGTTTGCACATGTGAGAACATTAACGTTACGTCTACGTCGCGGTCGGCGTGGTTGCATGCCTTACCTAATCGGGGTCCAGGAGCAGCAGAAAGCTGTCCGAATTCTGAAGTCTCATCGCCAGCACCTGCCGCTGAACCACCGTCCTCCCCAGCTGCTACACCCGGACGATCGGGCTCCAGTCCCTCTAGGAGTTTGAGCAGAGCCTCCTGAGGGACTTTGCAGCCTCATCCTTTCAGATCAGAGTAGGCCGTTAGCCGAAAGCCACGATCTAGGCCATGCTCCTCCGGTTTGAAGGCTTGATAGCCGGGAGGAAGGAAAGCAGCCAGACCGCACGTGTCTGAGCTTTCCTCTGGTGGGGTTGGAGGTGCAGAACCAGACATTTTGTTGCTAAGCAAGCTTGTTAATTCAATTTTTAGCCATACTGTCCCAGCGTACCGCGAAACACTATGACTACGTGGGACACGCAGCTGTCAAGAACGAGACAATTGTTTTATGGCTAGCTGGCTAATGATTTGGTGCTTCCTGCTAGATGGGACGGGCACAGGCGCGTAACTGTACGAGAATGTACCATTATAATTATAGGGGGGGGGTGTCGCTCCTACAAAATTCTGTCGAGTTCAAGGAACGTATTACCAGCCAAACGCTTTGACTTCTTGTAAAATATTTTTGTATTCAAAATTGTTATATATAGAAAGCATTAAATACGCAACATCGCTGTTGCTGGGCGATGGTGGCGCAGTGGTAGGGTTGCAGGTTCGATCCCCACTCTACCTGACCCCATCGAAGTGTCCTCGAGCAAGACACTGAACCCCAAATTGCTCCTGGTGGCTGGCTAGAGCCTTGCATGGCAGCCCCCTCCACTGGTGTGTGATTGGGTGAATGCCATAGCAGGCGGCGCGTGTGTATGCAGCGTGTCCACCATGGTGTCCACGAGCATCGTGTGGAATAGCTAGAAACGCAATTTCGATTCCTCTGTATGTCCTATACATGTAGAAAAGTGGACAATAAAGAGGCTTAACTTAAATACATAATTTCCCGTACGAATCTGCACAAACCCGACTATGACCAACGCAACCAGGTATATTTATCTTAACAGCACTCATATAATTAATGCTGTTGAATAAGTGTTCATTTTTAAAATAAGCCAATAAAATATGTGGGTTCATAATTTCAATTCATTGGCACAACTTCGTATAAAGTGTTTTATTAAATTCACAAATTCAGTTACATTTGATGACAAACTTCTACACCTAGAATGTCTTTGTGGATCTTTCTCTCAGTGCAGTTACCGTTATTCTATCAAACTGGCACAGTTTTTTTCCATCATATTAGCAGATGCTTAAAACTAGCATACTTCCTTATGGAAGATTTAGCTTTTTTATTTGTACAAAACACTTGTACAAATGTGTGTGTGTGTGTGTGTGTGTGTGTACACGTCCCCAGCTCAACCTCCAACCACATCCAGATGAATTGACACTTGTACAAATGTATGTACAAATTCAGTTATAAATGGAGAGAACAGCATGTGTTCTGTCTCAAAGGGTAATGCTACAATTTAATGCCTAGCACACCGAATGAAGGTCTGGTGACGTCAAGCTCAGTTCTGCTGCTGTTATGCTGTTAGGTGAGTGGTTTTAGGCCTGGATAGCGCTTTTGGTGCTGTAGGCCAAATAGTAGACCACGATGCCAATAACAGCTGCCAGGACTTCAGTGGACACCCAGGGACCATTCCATGCACCCTAGGGGTGGGGAGAGATGAAATAATGTCATGGTAGAAGCAGAGGCAAAGGCAATTAAAAAAAAACTATGAAAAATTAACACCACTGGAGAGAATGATGTTTGTACTGTAATATAGACGTTTAGATTGAAAGATATTGTGCTTCATATGAGAAATGTAGCTAATTCCAAACATGTAACTGAATCTGTATATGTTAAGACTTGCGGCATCAGTCAAGATTACTTCTCTACAAAAGAACTCATCTTTTCTTAATAGTGAAATGTGAAATCACCACGCTCACAAAGCTCAGAGCAAATCAAAAGAGCAAACTTACTCTGTGGTCCACATTGACGGAGAACAGAGGCTTGATGGCTGCAACATCTTCGTTGTTCCTCTGAGCCTTAAAATAACACACAGACACAATGCCAATTCCATTAACAGTGACCACAAAGCAATGCATTATAGTCACAGGTCTCCACAAAGGTGTACACAAACACCGATATTGATTAGACTGCACCATACCTTGCGCAAGGCACTGTAGGATTCCTCATCAAAGAATTTCACCTCATATGTGCCCGAGCTGGCCTGTTTATGGGGCACACTCCAAGACACCTGCCAGTCACCACATGGGCAGTTAGGGATACAGCCTTAGTTGGTGAAAAAATGCCAAGCAAACAATAGACTAGTAGAAGAGACAAAATAATGACCTGGTATTTGCCAACATCTTGTCCTCGGGTCACAGGGAACTGCTTTCCATTGACATCTGCGTACAAGGCCACACTCTACAAGGCGAGATAAAGTAGAGAGTGATTTCACATCAGTATAATCTGCCCTAAAATCTCAAATTGGTAACAGTTTCAGTATTACATCTTTTTCCATATCATCTTCATGTTGGTGAGAGCTGAAAGCCCACTCACATATTTAGTGTATCCCCTATAACTGATTGGGGGACACTCAAGGGTACTCATACCCCACTTTGACAACCACTGTCCTAAAGGACAGGCCTATGTAAATGATTTAAGAACACCAATTACTTGAACCCCATTGGAACAGGCCAGGCTGAGCTCCACGATAAACACGGTCTCAGAGGAGATAACTGCATCCGTCGTGGTGTAGGTGGAGGGGGAGAAAGCAGGGTCTGTGCAAGTCTCCGCTGCGGGAAGCACAAAGCAAAACACATGGTATCCGTTTCAATGGTTAGTCTACACATGCACTCAACGATGCAACTAACGTTACCACTGAATGAGATAGTAACCCTTTGCTACACAGAATGGACGTTGACCCTATCTACTCCAAACGTAAATCTCATGTAACGTGAGAAATTCTTTCAATTTTGGCTTACTTAGTCTAACCTTTTATCAGTGGTCTAAAAATGAATACACCGGCTACAATCTACACTGCGAATAAATGAACATTACGCTAGCTGATTACTCTCCAAACGTCATTACTAACTATGTTATGGATCAACACAGCACCAAGCAAATAAGGACACTAACATTTGACATACATAAATGTTTGAATATGCATAAATTTCATTTAAAAGTCGTAAAACAAAATCGACAAAGGTGGTTGACCACCAAGCTAAAATCCAACTGCTTGTTAGCTAGCCATTGAGACTAGCACGTAACCTGTAGATGTTCAAATTACTTTCAGATATGTAACTGACACATTTTAAGATAAATTAATACTTACCGGCACAAAGGCTCAAACACAGAGCTAAAACTGCTACAAAAATTCTCATGGTGGTGTTTGTGTCTCCCTTTACTCTGCCACTATGCTATGCCACCTCAGCTCTCCGCGGATGTTGCTGTCGAAAAGAATGTCAACCTATCAGGACATCGGATTCAATGAAAGACACGTCAGCGTACAGACTTCACTTGGAGTGTGCGCTCTCTAGTGATAACCGCCAGTACTACATGATGCTTATTACGCTCCTGAAAAAAACGCCGAACTTTAAAATATATCAAAACTACAGTTAAAAACTACCAATTACTGCAAAAATACAGCACCGTACTTCACAATGCAGTAATTTGGACCGAAAATATTAGATTACGGCTAAAAACAGTTCAGTTACTGCAGTTTTCCTTAACACAAGCACAATACTTTTTTCTTAAGGGTACGACCTCCTATTTACCTTGATAATTGGATTTAAAAAAAAATCTTATATGACTAACATTCTCCATGCAGACACCATAAACTTAGCTTACGTTGTACACTAATGCAGCATTTGTATATTTCACAACACCCCTAGTTTTGCATACATTTAATCGCAGTTTGTGTGATGGAACATGAACACAAATGTCATATTTACAGTAATATTTATTACTTTAAACCTCTTGCAATAACAACAGTCTATACAAATAAAAGCCTCTTTCTTCTTTGTCATATAATGAATTTAACAGACAATACCCACAGATAAGACTGGCATATTATCCTCAAAGAGTGAGTATATCTTGGCAGATGGACAAAAAACATTCAGAAAAAAAACCTTGCCACAGACAGACATATGCCAAGAAGCAGACACACATCCATACGTGCATTACATTACAATATGCTGTCACAAAGGCTGTATCCTACATTTTTTGTCAACAAGATTTACATATCTATATGTTTCCATGTAAGTGTGTAAATCTTAGCTATATATTTTTATAAAATTTACACACAGCATTGTCACACATACAAAGTTAGGTCATATTTCAACGGACATTTTAATAAGCCGTGTCCATGTCAATGTTCCAGCGTTGTCTTAGTGCCTGCCCGTGGGTCGATAGATTGTGTGCAACAGCGTTCAAAAGGTCAAAGGTCACAATCAGTCTCTTTTCACCTTGTGTCTCTCTCCACTGATCAGAAGAGCAACTGGTTGCGTGTTCAAAGTTCATCAGCTCCTCACCCACAAACCCTCCATCTGTCCTTTCACCCCCCCCGCCCCTCCATAAATCCCACTGTAGGGCTGGGAGGGAGTTTTACTGGATGCAATCCATGACGTGGATCTGCAGGGTGTCCATGTCTGGGGCCTGGTACCGGCACTTGGGACAGCGGAAGTCCGGCTGCTCCTCGGCACCACTACGGAAAGACTGGGGCGCCTGCGCTTGATTGAATGCTTTGGGATGCAGTGTGGTGCAGGAAGGAGTGAGAGAGAAAAAGAAAGAACAAAATACAAAGAAAAATGTATTTTAGTGCTGTACTGAGGTTGACAGAAGTGTTTCCCAAATGTATGCATGTAGCAAATGGCCATGTTAAGATACAACTTCCAATAACCAACGGCGATTCAGATATGACCCTTACTGTGCGTTCACACCAAAAGCGACCAAAGCTGCAAAATCGCTTTTGACGCTCACAAATGGTCGCTGCGATAAATAGTTCTGTTCGCTTTTGTCGCCCAAGTCGGTCATGACGTGAGGGATTTCAACGTTCGATTTTGCTTTAACACTTTAAAGGAGCCACTTTACTTGGAGGCCTTCGCTTGTAATTTTGTTTCAGTAGCAAATTATCCTGTCGAAGAGGGTCTCGACGTAATTGACATTACAACTAAGAACAAAATCATGTCAAGTGTTGTTAAAGGTATTGGTTATGCTAAATGCCATTCAGTGATCTGCAAATCGTAATGTGC
Source organism: Limnothrissa miodon (assembly GCA_017657215.1). NCBI lineage: Eukaryota > Metazoa > Chordata > Actinopteri > Clupeiformes > Clupeidae > Limnothrissa > Limnothrissa miodon. The sequence continues at coordinate 73,520 of JAGFZM010001376.1, read as the reverse complement.
ACTCATTCCACTTTTAATATAAAACAAAAGCATTGCAAGTGCAGGGAAAGGAATTGGGCTTCTATGTTGAGCGCCATCTCGAAAAGCAAAAAGTGCTTTTCACCGGGTGAACTAGGGACGAAGTTTCCCAGTATGTTACTTGAGAGCCAAACAAACAAAGAATGTCTACATTCCAATTGGTTGCCAGTGTTTTGCAGCCGAGTATTTAACTTTTTTAGTCTCTCTAGTCGCTCCACTTTTGAAGCTTGTCGCTTATTGTCCATACAAAGTCAATTACTTCCGGCGATTTTGCAGCTTTAGTCGCTTTTGGATGTGAACGCACAGTTAAACTTGTGTTCAGCTTAGGTGAAATTTGCTCACACTTCACCCGGGTCGTTGATGTGAAGGGGGAGCAAAAACTGAACAAACAGGCTGGCTAATTGTTTGTAAAACATGGAAGAGGATTGCAGAGTAGCTATCTGTTGTTGTCTTAATGATGCAAGTCGTTGGATCAGAAGCAATAAAAACAACAGAGCTCATAACACAAGCTAGTTGGAATCACTATATCACTAGTCACTATGGAAAATTGACAGACCAAACGGCAATATCTATTGGAAAGAACTGAAGGTTTTATTTTCGTATGACTCATAGTACTACTAGTGAGTTCAATTCTAATTGGGTAGCAGTGACACACCAAAGTATCTGATGGCACCTGCCAATGGTACTAGTGGGCATGTACTATAGTATCATGTCAGTGTGTAAAATGGGTTGTAACCACACACATGTAATCCCATGTAAACCGGTTGATATTTGAGTTTTTACGCATGTCTGGAAGGGGCTGATGTTATACATGATGAAGCTTACTGAATGACAAAGTGTTGTACACCACAAGCAAAGACATTGATACTGTTGCTTCAACCCTTTCTGCTACATTTATGAGACAGTAAGGAGCTGCATTTTGTGAAAAAAGCCTGATAAATAAATGTGTTCAGAGACACATGTGAAGGAGTTATACTTACGTGCTGGAGCAGGGTGGAGTTGGTGTCTGTGCTGCATGGCCTCCAACCGTGCTCTGACACACACACACACACACAAACACACCGTTACTCACAATGTCTGTAAACTGAAACTGCACCAACCTGTTCAGCCTGACAAATACTGTACAGCAGTAGAGGCATGTATGCAATGTTAAATCCCAACTGTATCATTAATAATTCAATATTCAAACAGCTAAAATTACTAGGAGCACATGCCATTGAGGCCTCCGCTAGTTATTTATGGTAACGCAGTAAGCTACATAATTGAGAGTAATTTGTTCAAAAGTGCTTTGCCATCTGATGCCTTATTTTCTTTTTCAGTAATTGTCACTGTTTACAGATATGTTTTACAAACAAAAACTGTTTCCACAGCTTCTATCCAACTTCCTAGTCTGTTCAAGGTCTGGATGAGAGCAATCTAGAACTCCATATATTCCCAGACTGTGTATGTGTGTGTGTGTGCATGTGGCTGTAGGAGGTGGTGTTGTACCGAGAGGAGCCCTCTTGTTTGAGCCGCTCAATTTCGGTCCTGGTTTGGTTCAGCTGCTCCAGCAGCTCCTCCTTGACCGCGTTCAACTTCTCCCGGGCTGACCTCTCCGCCAGGAAATCTGATTTATAGATCTCCGCCTGCAGGAAAGAGGGACAATAGGAGACAGTGTGGGTGAACTAAAAGGTCTTGCTGTGTGTGTTTATGTGCGTGATCAATGGAAGAAAAAAAAAAAAAAAAAAAAACATTGCCAGATTTATTTAATACAACACAGCCACATCTGATTGTGCTTAGTCACTCTGAAAAGCCTTTGTATCAATTTGTTAATGTAGACTATTATGCAGTGAGTAATTAATAAACAATAACATCTACCAGATGTTTGGAAATTGGAAAAAAAAATATTTTAGTAAGCTTGAAATGTGCAGCCAACACAATCATAACTGCTTCATAATAGCAAGGTTACGGTTACAACAATAGGTTAAACGTATGAAGCCTGTTGCATTCACCAAAGTCATTCTTTTCAAAACATGCTAGACACTAAATACCGTACTTGTCCAAAATGTAACCACAGCTGTAAATTGCTGTTATTCAACCATAAAACTAAAAATGAGACTGTAGTTGTTCTCCATGTTTTCTTTATTTTATGGCTGTTCAGTGAGCTGCCATTGTTAGCTCAGTTCGGATTGGGCGATAATTCTCTTCTACCAGCCAATGGCCCTGAGTCGACCAGTTCCACATACCGTTTCTGGATTGACCTTATTTCACTGTTCATTCCTTTTCATTGGCTACTGCAGACAGCCCAAAAAAGGATAAAATTTTTACATGCATCCTAAACAAACCCATACAGGCCTATCACAATAAAAGAAACTGTTAAAAACAGTTGTGTGTGTGTGTGTGTGTGTATTTATGTGACCAGGCACTGGCCTCCTCACCTGTGCAGTGAGCACTGGTATTGTCTCCAGTGAGCTCCTCTGCTGTTCCACCTCCTCCTTGAGTTTGTCGATGAGCTCCTGCTTCAGCGCTAGCGCCTTCTCGGCCTCCTCCAGCCGGTTCAAAAGGTCCCCCACCTCCCCACCCTGTCACACGGGCAAACGAAGGGGGGGAAGCACACGTCAGAGTGAGAACCTCTCCACTCTCTTGCATTCAAACAATTTCTGCTTTCCTTAGCCAGTGAAACCACAGGATCAAAGCACATGCTTGCCTGCTTCATGCACACAGAAATGACTTCTGCAATCCTCGCACACAAGAACACATCTTCTATCTGTTCTCATCTTGGCGATACATACACATCCATCTAAAAGACAGACACTACAGGTGTCTGCTTGAGAGACATAGCAAACGAAACGCAAACACGCACCCTCACCATAGCTTGATTCTCAGCCTTCAGCTTGGCGTCGTAGTCCTGGAACAGACACGTGTATGCATGCTGGAGCTGAGCCAGCTTCCTCCTGTTGGGTGCAGGAGGACACAACATCAACAACATGAGGGGGAAGGAGGAGGAAAGCAAGACATTCAGAGAGAAGGAAGTGTAGCCCCCTCCCACACACCTCCCCCTCCCCCATACAACAATACGCTTCCATGGCGCTTGACTTCTCAGACTGATAACCATCTTTAAAAGTGAATGTGATGAAGTGGAGTTTGGTTTTTAAGACCCCTAACGCATTACTCAACTGTCTTCAACTGTCTGATGCTTTTTGTTATATGACCCACACTCCCTTGTGGGTGAAGACAAGCTGATCATTGCTCCTCACCACGTCTACGTGGTGAATTAAAGTGTGTAAGATGCCAACTCCATGCATGTCTTTTGTGTATGTATGCACAGAAGATAAGGAACCCCAACCACCTCCACCTCAACTTCGGAGGCCTCAGCGTTGTGCGCTCTGTCCACCTCAACCTCGGAGGTCTCAGCGCTGTGCGCTGTCTTCTCACCTCTCTTCGGTGATGACCAGACGGTCATTCTTGAGCGCCAACTCCAGGTTCTGCACCTGCATGAGCAGCTTGTCCACCGTGACCGTGTTCTGCCGCTTCTGCTGCTCCATCTCTTTCTCCAGCGTCTGCAGGGACTCCGTCTTACTGCTCAGCCTGAACAAAATGAAGAGGGGTGGGGGGGGAGAAGGATGGTGGAGTGGAGCGGAGATGTGGACTCAGAGTCAGAGTGATGCTGAGCAACATTCCTGTGATTACAAAACAAGTTGTGCAGTGAAACTCGCAACATCATTAAGATATGATCACATCCACTGCTTGCTTTCTCTGCCTCTCTGTCAGCCTAAAGCTGGATTTATACTTCTGCGTTGCGTCGTCGCAGACCTTCGCCGACACCAATCAGACCTTTGTCGACACTACGCATACACCTTTCGTGCGCATGAAAGAAATCCTGACTACGCGTCAAAGTGTCGCCGACACGGTACGCAGACCGACGCAGACGTAATGGATTGTGATTGGTCCGCTTTACATCAATTCCAGTTCTCCGCCTTTCCAGTGCGTTGTGTGTACAAGACCAGCATTTTTGAACTTACATAAATGGCCTTATAACTACCCATTCACCTGACAAAGACAGTTGACCATAGAAAGTAATGACCTCATAACTATGCTTATTCACCAGACAAAGCTTCCCATCAACGCATCCGACACAGTTTGGGAAGTTCCACAGTCTCCAGAAATCTCCGGCTATCATTTCCCACTGGTTAGTTGACGGACGGGGCAAAAACTCGGGCTGCAGTGTTGTCCACAACGCTTTGCAAACCTCTGACAGAATAGATGACACTGTGGATGAGGCCAGCTCGTAGCTTGCCGCTAGCTACAGCCTGTTGATTTGCACCAGAAGCCAATACTCGCAACGCAACGACCGGAAAAAACACACGCAAAGGACCCTTTCTAAACTCAATAACCCCCTTGTAGCAATTACACGGACGCAGAGGTATAAATCGACCACGGAAGTATAAATCAAAAATGTTGGCGAAGGTGTCTGCGACGGTGCGACACAAAAGTATAAATCCAGCTTAACTCACACACACACACGCACACACACACACACACTTAAAAACCCACCAACCCAGTGATTTGTCCAAACCTACTTTGCTTCCAGTTCTTTTCTCTTCTCATCACTTTTCTCCAGGCAGCTTTGCCTCTCGTGCAGCTCTCCCAACAGAGACGTCACCTGAGCCTTCAGTGCCTCGCAGTCTTTCACCAACTAAACACACACACACACACACACACACACACACAAAGACCCCTTTAAATTACAACTACCACATTTTAGCTTCATTAGCATGTACAGCATGTGTTATGGCCAAGTAAATCAAGGCAATTCAATCACTGACAAAAATTCTGGGCAGTAGGTCACACACAATGCATTTATGTAAACTACTGTGTCTGTGGACATAACTTAACACAGCAATGTGACTGTGCCGCAGGTCCACCAATAGGAGTTCCAGGACAATAAGGAGGGTTTAATCACGTACAATGAACCGTTTAGATTTGTGTGCAGTACGTAAATCATTTGAATCACATTTGAAAATAACATGACACTGAATACCTAAATGTGGTACATAGATCTGACTTCAATTCTGAATTCAAACAAGCATGTTAATTAGTGTATAATGTAATTATGTCTTTAAAATAAAATTAAAAAATGTTTAAATAATAGAGCAATTTTCAAAAGTCAAAAGTCTATAGCGTACCTGCGCACAGTCCTTTTCTTTCAGCTTGAGCTGGGCCTCAGCTCTGTCTCTGTGCACGGAGCTCTTCTGGAGACAGTCCAGTTTCCCTTCCAGATCCTTATACCTGCAGGCCACCACACAAATGATCACACACATCGTTTACAAGTCAAGAACATGCATGCATTGCATGCACTGCATGCATTGTTTACAATAGAAGCATCTTGTTGATCATAACTGTAGTCCTAACCGTTCTTGTGTAGCCTGGAGCTGTTCCTTCATCTTGGAAAACTGGGAACCACTGTGGAATAGAAGATTAGAACCTCATGAGTAAAACACACACACACACACAAAGATAAGAACTCTATGGAAACAGATTGAACAGAAAACTGTCAGACCAGACTGTACAATGCACAGCATTACATGGCACCTTGAGTTTGTATCAAAGAAAATATAACAAATACAAGGATAAGTGTATTGTATTGTTTTGCATTGTATACATCGGAATTACATGAAATTCCTTCAAAAAAACATTATAGAAGTACATTGGTACTGTGTAGAAATAATGTTTACAGATTGGATAATTTTCAAGTAATTTGTAATATTTCATGCAAATTTAGGATAAGTTCTTGATTGAAAAGTGATCTATGCAAATTTCACAAGAAAGCTGCGGTGAAAGTCAAAGGTTTGGCCATCCTCAAATCTGTGTCGGCGCTAACGGGGATGATGAGTGAGGGAAGCAGCAGTACCCGTCAGAGGCCACATGTGGAACATCCGACCTTTGAACTGCCTCAGCCGCCACCGCTCCACCCTGCTGAACAGAGAGAGCAGGAGAGTTATGACCTGCACTGGCTCACTGCTAAACAATCAACTTAGAACAGGGATTAAAACTAAAGACTCCTTTCTGATTACAGTAGCCAATGAGGGATAAACAAACAGTGAGTTACTGTAGCTACTATTTCTTCCAGTGGAAACATGTGATTTAATAAGCCAGCACTCACAAAAGCCTGAACAAAATAATACCACCATCCTAATCAAAACCCATTTATACTCCATTGGCACTAATTTACATTTTAACACATTGACCCGCCTTTACACACTATTATACCTAACTAGACTGTTGACTACTGCTTTCCAAACCACACAGTATGGGACATTGTGAAGGATGTATCCAATTTATGTGGATGTGTGGCCTTTAGAAACAGGTATTGTATAAAGTCACTAATTTAATAACCAGTTATAAACAAGCTAATATCTCAAATATGTGATGCGTGTTTGGACGCAGTAGGTACCTCAGACTGTTTGTCTATATTCATATTTACAGAAAGAAGGATTTGTTTCAGCCTATTTTCATTGACTTGAGGCAGCTGTAAACTGCATAAACATAGCCTTAAAATAATATGAAAGTTTTACACAACACATGGACAATAACTTTGCCAAATGACTTAACAGGAGCAAGCAATAACAGACAAATGTTAATGCAGGGCTAACATTAAAGCAAGCACAACAAAATTTAACCTCAGAAGACTGTTAACCTTGGCAAAGCAGCTCACCTCAAGAGGACTGCATTTTGCCCCATCATTGGTCTAATCTTTAGCAGGCCACTTTTCAGTCTGCAGCAGCATTGGAGCCCGTCTACAGTCCGGTTGACTTAGAAATGAGGAACTCACTTGATTTGCGTACTTTTAAGTGGCAGTGTGTATCAGCATATATCAATGTCAAAATGCGTGGCTGCTACACAAAATGTGCACAGGTTGGCAGGCCTGCTGTTGGGAGTGCCATTTGTCAGCATCAGACACTTTTACACCATATCAATTACATTGTATTGACTGATCTTCACTACACTGTTGTATGTTCTAACTCTGAAGCCTAACACACATACCACTCTGTGGTATAGTGTACTTGGAGAGCAATACAGAAGATAAAATAGAGTAGCTACTTGTTGCGGGGCCAGACTAAGCATTATATGTTCTTGATGAGGCATATGCTATACATCAATGGCAACACTATGCAACGCCCCAGTACAGTGAAAGTGTGGCAACTGGTCACCTGTATAGAGAGCTGGGCGAGATGAGTCTGCAGTCGGTCCACAGTGACGCGCAGTGCCTCTTTCTCCTTATCGCCCTCGGCCTTCTCCCTCTCCAGCTCCTCGTTTCTCTTCCTGAGCTCCAGCATGCCCAACTCCAGCTTCTCCTTGTGGCTCTTCAGCAGCTGCAGGAACTCGTTGGATCCGTCTGCAGGCTAGTGGTGGTGGTGACCAAAGAGGATGATGCGAATTATCAACTCAGGAACATTAATGCCATATACACATTCGTGAAAATTAATGAACTAAGAGTGAGCGTCATTCTGAAGAGAGTCAAATCATCTGTAAGGGCATGACAACATGGGTTTTGTTTCAGTGAATCAGTGAAGAAGTCTGTATCCAAATTCAGAGGTAAGGGGTCACAAATGACTTGGTTTAAAATGCCTGATTCTGACGCTAAGACTGTGTCAAAAGGAGACATGAAGATATCTAACCGCCACCTTTTCTAATGCTATTTGTTTTCCTACTTACATTTGTCTGTCAATGAGAGTTTGAAACCGTCATTGATTGTTCTTCTTCTAGATACATTTATAATATAGATCAGGTGATGTGAGGATGCTTTAAAGTCCAACAAATTAAGTGTTTGATACAGAGGTCTACAATGACACACATCACAAAACAGGAAAAGACAGGAACAAATTGCCAAGGGAAGTTAGAGCCACATCTTGTGAAACACCACCACAAAAACAAGGAAAGACCTGAACTGGGGCCCAAAAGAAAACAATCACGCTGAACGCTACAACTGGAGAATAGGTGATTAAGAAGCTGAAATTAAGTGGTCCATGTGTGTGGCCTTAGGCCCAGTGTCAGTCAGCAGCACAGGCAGGAAGCAGTGGAACATGATGGAGTGGTGACACCCTCACCTCACTGTTCTGGTGGTTGGACGGCATGTACTCCTCACTTTGCATCATGCTAGAGTCAAAGTAAGAAGAACACTACACACACACACACACACACACACCGCAGGTGCACGCGCCCGCATGAACAGAACACACCACACACACATGTGTTGGAGGTAGCTGTAAAGACAGAAGTTATATATGTCATGGAGAGGCTACAGGAAAAGCATCTTACCAAACTGGTTGCATTATTTTCTGTGTCTCCTTTCTCCACCACGTGTTCCTCTGTTAACTGGTAGAGAAAACATAACACAGAAAAAAAATCGATAAGGGCAGTATTAAGACACAGAGCAGAGCAGCGCTAAGCACAACAAAGCAGTCACTGTAATGTTGTGTCTGTAGTTGCAATTACGTTCATATGCTGAGTGTAACCGTTTGGTTTATTATGCTAGAGTGATGACAAGAATGATGTAGATATAACTTTGTAAATGTTACTTGTTTCAGTCACCTCTGGGGAATCTGGCAAGCCATTCCTCATCATGTTTGGTTCGGGAGTCTGACTTCCTGTTTCTGTCAGAGAAGTCTTGCTGCAGTTTCCTGGGAGGCTGCTGTTGTGGTTCAGTTTTCCCAGCAGGACCTGGTTCTCCTGTGCCAGTCGCTCCACCAGGGCCTTGGCCTCACGAAAGCGACAGCTAAGGAACTCCCTTTCCTCCCTGGCTTTCCTTTGCCATCCTTCCATCTCTCCACATCGCTCCCGAAGAGAGTCATTACTCCTCCTCAGTGCCTCTGATGGGACACAACAGCTCAATATTAACTCACCCTCCTTGGTCACTTTTCTCATTTGAGTGATTTTCAAAGCACATCAGAAACATCCCTTATGTTGTACTCTACACCTAAAGCATCGCTGATATAAGACTAAATGAAGAATAAAAGAATCCCACCCCCCAACGCCCGTGATACTGGCGTTCATACCTCGCAGCTGGTTATTGTCTCCCATCAGTCGTAGAACCACCTCATTGCCAGCCAGCTCAGGTGGAACCCGAAGAGAGCCCTGGGAATTAGGACCGAGCGATCCATTGCTACCAGCGCCCAAAGCCTCTTCCCCATTCATCTCCCACTGCAGTGTGCTCCCGGTGTGGGTTTGAGGCTGAACCATTAGACTGAGAGAACAAGGCCAACCAACGTGTTAATAAACCACCGCCGGGTCAGGACTCGTCAGATCAATTTTAATAGTGGTGTTCGACAACGGTTCTGCGACAGTAGTGCGTGCGACACGAAAAAGAACACTATTCACTTTTACTTTCACATATAGACTACTTCTCCAATACTGCCATAGTATATAAACCATACGAGTATATATTTAACCTGTAGCCAATAAAGCCATTTTCCTTCGCTATTCGTACCCTTCACATTTTAAATTTTGAAAATGTGGCAACATTGACGGCAACGATGATCAGAAGGTTAGCATGAGCAAACACCGCTTGTGGTCTTCAACCAACTAAATAAACTGAAATGAATATGATATATTTGAATGTGTGTTTGAATGCTAATAATACTTACAGAGCACAAACAAAAACCCTAGACAGCTGTTAATATCGTCTAGAACATCTGTACTGGCCGAAACAAGCTGATTGTAAAACAAGGAACGGATTACATCTTGTCACGGTCTTTATTTTCATGCTCTCAACTAGCTTGGTGGCTACAAAACACATGATGTTTTCCAGCATAGCATAGCTTTACTGCCACAACAAACAAGTTAGTGAAGGGGCGTGTACCACGACTAGATAACCAGATAATTTAACAGATGAGACCACACGGTTGCTGGTATTTATCCATTTAGACTCGCCAAATCTATCGCCAACTTCTGACAGCATTAATAAAATCTAAATCAGCTGTTTAGTTGGACTGTGCCAAATGTTGGGTAGTAAAAACTGCTAGCTAATGTTACCTATTCTACGTGGCTAACATTAACGTTAGGTAGTAAATTAACGTTACAATATTCTTTTCCGCATTTCAGTAACGCTACCGTTGTCACTGATTTTATAAAACAGTCACGGGTAGTTGAATTGATAACACATGATTTATTGGGAGTGCGTACCCATAAGCAATTTCACTAACGAGGGACATTTGGCTATAAAATTTGCTAGAAGCTTCAAAGGGCAATTATTGGTATGCCATATTCAGGCCATGACATCCTCATAGCAGCAGAAACAATCAAAATAACCCATTAAACATCAAATTGAAAGATAAAATGACACAGGCTGTTTAAATGAATCTTCATAACTTGATGATCTGAAAACTGTCAAGGTAGCTTAATTTAAGGATCTTACCTATTCACCCGGAGCCTGGTGTAGCCAGTAGCAAACTAAATAACTAACGTTAACGTTAGCACGCTAGCTTTGTAACTTTAACGTTTGCTAAATTTGGTTGAAGGCTATAAGCAACGTTAGCTAGCTATGACACTAGCCAACTAAAACCACATCTGTGTGATTAAAATTAAGTATGACGTAAGATATCAGTCATTATCCTTACTAACGGAAAAACCCACACTGAAATTACAGGCTTCTTTTGACAACATGTTCTAAAATCCGATGCAAGTTGTCAAGCTAGGAATTCCCCTTGCTACTTCCGTAAGGTATGTAAAGAAGTGCTTCTGGGAAATGTAGTTGTGGCTGACAGGCAACAGGACACTTTTGGGGTCAGACTCACTTAAACACAATCTTTTATTTACTGTTTCATACAAAATGTACATAATTAGTTCAGTTCGTTAGATACCGAATTCAAAGCAAAATACAGCTAGTTTTTGGTATCAAATGACAATGTTGCAGATGAAGTGAAAATATTTTAAAGAAAAACTCCATTAGGCCTAATATGCAAAGTCCAACTCATCTGTTCTGTGTCAAAACATCAAGGCATTATTCTGCACCAACCTATCACATTTACCATTTGTCCCCTTCACGTTTGTCTCTGGAGAGTAAAACATGAATGCTGTTCCAGCAAAGAGAAACGGATTCACAGAATGGCATTATGAAGATGTTGACGATGCTTTTCCAAATTGATCGCACACAAGGCAGGCATGTATGACATACTTGGATGCAAGGCATCATACACCTAAATGAGTTGGTAGGAAAGATAGGAAGAGGGAGATAGTTAGAAGGAGAAGTAGAAAACTCACCTGTGACAGAAAGATTGTGAAATGATCTCATGAACTCACAACTTCATGCAATCTTCAGATATTAATATAAAATAATCTTAAATAACAATACATTGATAGATAATGAAACACAAACATGTAAGACAGAATTTTGTTGTTACATACCAAATATGCAGGCACGCCACCAAGGCAAAGAGGCAGCCAGAGAGAAGGGAGACAGGGATAGCACACAATGTCGTGAGGCAACGGTAGCCCCAAATACGTGCTGACTCAAACCCAATGCCGCTGTACACCCACACACGATCATAAGTGTGTGGGGACACAGGTTCTGCCAATACATCACTGAACTCCACCTGAGAGAAAGAGAGAGAGAAAGAGTGAAAGAAAGTGATACATACATAGCCTGCAGGCTTATTCGTGGAACCCTCTGATGCAGTAAATGACCCCACTTGCAACATAATACTTATTTACATCATTCATTTCATTACCTTGACCTTGACCAACAGAATGCATTCCAGTGTGAAATTCAGTTTGTCAGGGCCTTTACCTTCAGGTGCTTGTTGACTCCATAGGGGTCTCTGAGATCAACATCTGTGAGAGATGGTTGAGGGGTGATGGACGGGGTGGAGGAGGAGGAAAATTGGGGTGGTGGCGGGGGGTGTGGGGAGGGATTTAAACTCATCTCCTCATCATCCTCATCTTCATCATCAATCTTACACTCCACCAGGTATTCATCCGACAACATATTGAAGATGGGCAGGACACAGAATACAGCAAAACCCTGTGAATGCTATACAAGTTGGTAAGATCAATTAGTAATGAAGGACCATAAAGTATTGTTGATGTACCCACATTGCATTGATATATATTGAACTTATTTGTCTCCATTCTCCTCAAACAATTCATTGGGATATATTTGTGTAGTAAAGGCCATGCTTCAGGCTTTGGCAGAATTCATTCACATACTTTCACTTACAGTCACACATTTACCACAACCCCACACTGATATACTGCCCTGCTGAAACAGAATGCACTCCCTGGTAAGAGTGCATGCTTACTATATTTACATTTTGCACAGTTCTGCAAAGTTGACACAATAGCTGTCCGAATAGTCTCCCAAATGAGCCTTTTTTATATTATTACTATCACATTGTTAGAAACGTGTATAAGCCATGCACAAACAATTTTACTGCCTCTCTATCCATGTAGGCACATCAGTATCCGACACTTGCTTACCTCTGAAAATCAGTGAGAATCCAAGTCCAAATCCCACAAAATAAAGCCTCAAAAATATCCTAGGCAGTGCTTTAAGAAGACGAACACATTGATTTCCCATGCAGTATTATGTATGAATCAATTCAACTCATTTTCCGCAACCTTGACATTCCTTTCCAGTTCACACCCCTGCTTTTGGCCAGTCCAACAGAGCTACTCAGATAAGCTTTGTGTCTGTTGATCTTGGCTTGCCGTAAAGAGATACGATACATGTGCACAACAGCTCGGGTTGGAGACTACTGGAGGTCTACCTCAGCCCCTGGGCCCTCCACCGTATGTCTCTGTCTGTCCGCATGTCAATCTGTTCAGGCATATGTCTGTGTGTAAGTGTCAGTGGTAAGGGAACAAGGATGGGGTTATTTTTGGGGGTGGAATGGCTGGGAGGGGACGAAGAGTGTGGCAGGGATCAGGTTACTCAACTGTCTGTGTACAGTACCACACAAACACACACTTGGACTGTTTGGGATTTCCTTATAACAGCACTATCTCATCACAACAGGGCAAGGCCCAAGTGCGTTAATTGCCTTTGATGAGTGATTCTAGCCAAAGTCAAAAATATTCTCTGACAATGTAATCCATTGTGAGTACATGTAATGCTCTTAGGGAACACTTAGAAAAAATGAAAGAGCATTAAAAAGACTCAAACAACATAGAATCTATATCATTTATTGATTCAGTACTATGGTTTAAACAACAATGAATCCAGTGACATCATCAAACAGAGAGCGTGTTGCGAAGCAAAGGATCAAAAGGTACCTATAGAAGTGTCTGTGGCATTTGTGCATCAAGAAGCAACGTGAAGTGAGAGGGACCCTGCACTTCCTGTTCCTGTTTCACAGTTTGGTCATTTCTTCTTTCCTGGTCCCTCAATGAATCTCTTTACATGGCAGAGAAAGCCCACAGACCCCTTTCCCCACCACCGCCCACCCCAATTTCACTGGTGTGGACCACTGAGGTGAGGTCTGTTCACGCTTGTCATGGCAGTTGCCTCACCTGCCTGTCCAGCTTTCATACATGACAGAGAAAAAAATGTTACACAGAGCAGGGCAGGGAATTTGTGGCCATGGCACTTATTTTAGGTCTCCACACCTGTTCCAGAGCCAGACTTTCTTCCACCAGATTGGGTATGTATGTATGTGTGTGTGTGTGTGTGTGTGTGTGTGTGTGTGTGTGTGTGTGATGTATGTGTGTGAGAGAGAATGTGTATCTGGGTGGATGAGTAAGTGGCTTGCGCGGATCTTAGTAACGTGGTAGTCTCAGACTCCTCTCTTATATCAAATATGCACTGCCAATGCCATGTCCTACAAGCCAAGTTATAGGACATAATGTAAAAGCAAGACAGCGTAATATACTGCATTACTGATCTAACAGCCAGCAAATTTGCATGTGAATCAGATGTGACATGATGGTGGTGTCAGTATAGGCTACTGATGGTTGTTTAGTCTGAAGGCCCTGATTTAAATGATGCAAGGTGCAAAGTCTAAAGCTAATGTAAAAAAATAACACAAAAAATTAAGCTCACATTGAAAGTAGGGCCCTAACTGTATGTTATGTTTTTCTCTCTGCTTCACTGCCAACATAACCTGTAACATTAACAGAACATTTAGACCAACAAGACCCACTGCAACAACAGACAAAATCATGTCTTTGAACAAAAACACAGTGGCTTAGACTGAAAACGAAGTTTATGTCTGTCAGAAAGTACATTTTGTAAGAGCTGAAGGATTTCTTTAAAAAAATTAATTTTGGAATAAATGCTTGGGGAAATGTGTGCAGTCGCGGCCATATTAAATGACCCACAATGCACCACAGAAGCCCTACTTCCCCAATTGCGGTTGATCTGAGAAACATTCACCAAGGCTTTGGTGCATTTATCATGGATAGAAATATTATACTGGTCTGGAAAACAATTCTGGTCAATAGGTTGAGTTCTTACTATGGACCCTCAAACTGGACTGTTAGACATCACAGAAGGCCATGAAGCTCCACACAGAGGCATCTTTGCTTCACAGCAGCAGCACAACACACTGATCTAAGATCAGCCAGTGACTGCACTTCCTGGAGTCCACTGGAGTCTGTTGGTGTTTGTGGGGGCAGAGTGAACCTGAGAGCCTGTAGGAGTGCGCCCCTGGCTCAAGTGAGCGCCTCACTCATGTATGACAACACTACATCTACAACATAATACGTCAAAGACTCCACGGAACAGCACTGTGATAAATGTACAATGGGATGGCAAATTAACAGACCATAGTAAGACTATAATATATTGTATGAGTTGGAAAAATATATCTTCTCAATTCTTCGGTTACAACGTCATAAAGGACTATATGCATCCCTTGTCCAAAATGAAAACAGATGATCGATTCTGTACTCTTCCTCTTTCTTTTTTTTCCGCTCCCTCTCTTTTTCCTCTCAGTTCAAGTTGGTGTGATTGCATCCTTCTTTTCCCACTGCGTTTCGGGGTGCCTCCACTTAAGTGCTGCCACATGCTGCTGCTGCTGCTGTGGGCCTGTGGCTTAGCGTCTACCCATGAGGCCAAAGACGGGCTTCTTGGGGGCAGGGCGGGGTGCGGGTGGCGGAGAAGAAGTGGAGGCGGTGGGGGGTGTTGGGGTTGAGGGGGCCATTGCCGAGGAGGGATTCAGGGGAGGCTGGCGGGAGAGGAGCTCCTTAAAGACAGAGTCCATCTGACGGCTGACATCCTGAAGAGGAATAAAAAAACAGTGAATTTAAAGCAAGGGCAGGAAGGGGCAGTAAGCCAGAGAGAGAAGTGTAAATGGTGGGTGGAAGGTGAGAAAAGTGAGTGAGAAAGAGAGTGAAATAAAAGCCGAGGGAGAAAAAGAGAGGGAGAAAAATACATTGAAACATTAGGAGAGACAGGCATTTTAGAAAGAGAAACAAGAAGTCATCAGTGTTAGCAACTTGACATGCCAGGTAAACGACCTAAACCTCCTGAGAGACATTTGATTGAAAGCTCGCAAATCAACATCTCAGTGCTGTGCTAAGCAACGTAAGCTTCGGAAACTCAGAGTGGCAAGCAGTAGGGGGCTTGAACACAGCCTGTGCTAGGAGCACATTAGTGACTGAGCAGAGGGCTGTCTGTCAAGATTAGTTAGTAAGCCCGTCACCCATGTTTGTTACTTGAATAAACAAAACGACAAGAAACTGAGAGTCAGCCAGTAGTACTGAATCGAGTCTGTAAACTTGCTGAGGGAAGGTTTTTCACAAGTTTGTTTCTATACAGTAGACCATATTAAACTTCCAAAGGAGAGCAGCTGCAGACAGACTGCAGGTGAGTGGGAGGATGCAGACCTTGTCTACCTGTATAGTCTGTTTCTCGGCTCCGCCAGGCATGGCGCGCACACTGTCCAGTGTGTGCCTGCGCTCCTGATTCCTGCAGAAGCAAACGGAATAGAGGGCCTTATACAATGTGGTTATACTACATTAAAAGCATGTCCTAAATACAGTCAGATAAGAGGGACTGGGTCAGTAAACTGTGAGTGTCTGTGTGTGTGGGAGGGTGTGTGGAAGTGCATGCGC
This sequence comes from Limnothrissa miodon, assembly GCA_017657215.1. Taxonomy (NCBI): domain Eukaryota; kingdom Metazoa; phylum Chordata; class Actinopteri; order Clupeiformes; family Clupeidae; genus Limnothrissa; species Limnothrissa miodon. The sequence goes on along the minus strand of JAGFZM010001376.1, from coordinate 57,473 downwards.
CCACCCTGAGTGTTGCCGGACAATGCCCGGTGACTGGGGCATCTGGATCAAACGGGCCCCCTCAGGCACCTGCAGGGTGAGCTTGCGCACAGGACTGCTGCTCCCGCCACCACCACCTCCTCCCCCTCCACCTCCTCCTCCTCCTCCTCCACCACCGATCCCCAGACCAAGTCCTACTCCTCTCTGCCTTCCAGGTAGAGACGCACTGTCACTGTTCACACGCATACTGGAAAGAGGCAAAAATAACCCCAATGAACAGCAGCTGTCAGGAAACTGAGGACCCTCTGTCATCACCCTTAACTAGTTATTCAAATTCAATTTTATTTGTATAGCGCATTATACAAAAGACACGTCTCATGGTGGAAAAACCTTCATTCATTCACATCATGTGCCTTGATTTATCATGTGATAGCACCGAGATGTGGTGACTCACTATGGGTTGAGTGAAAACTTGAGTGAAAGGCTTTAGGCTACTGGTCTGGCCCATACACCCACACCAATGAATAGAGGAAGTGATCCAGATCCTGGAAGCGAGGGAAGATGATAGCAAAAATGCAAAGCCCCTACGCAAGGAAAATGTTCTGTAATTGGACTGTCAATCCATGTCAGCAATGCCATCATTTCAGCATAGCTAGTTACCATTATTGCACCAGAGTGGGTTGAAGCAGAATGAAGGGTCACCAAGAATCATTAGTTCCATCACAAGTTTTAGTTATTTTTTTCTTTGAAATCAAACCTGTATTCCTAAATCTAATAGCTCAAAACATTGTTTAAGGCTGTGTTGTTTACAACACAATAGCTGCATGGGAAGTTAGATAATTATTGCTTAATCATGAGCATTACTTAACAATGACTTAGACACAAAATGTCAGCATGCTGAGTCAAACTGATACCTGTGAGCGCAACTCCCACTACTCAGGTCCCTTCCATTGCATCACAAATAGCATAGTCACACTGATGCGAACAAATCCGAAAGTCATTAGTCATTAGTAATACTGCAAAATGGCTACTTGTCCATTCCTACAGTGCCACGGGCCATAACATCATTTTAATGGCACAAAATAGCTGTGTTCCAATTCCAACTGATACATGAGACTGCATTAGCTGTTTGTCAATCCAACATGACTCATACACAAAATGGCGGAAAGTTCCATCATCAGAGAACAGTTTTGTGTATTAGGCCCTTTAACTATGGCATACAATTGTAGAACATCTCATAAATTGTTTGTGCATTAACAGAACAACAAAGGCAAACAAAGACCATGTCCCAAAGTTAGAAGATTTTTTTTTCAAATTGATATAGTTATCCAAACTTTATGTTTGTATTTGTGTGTGTGTGTGTGTGTGTGTGTGTGTGTGTGTGTGTGTAACCTACCGTGTGCTGTGCTCGCCCGGTTGCTGTTCCTCTGCTGCCAGGTTTCCGGTGCTCCCTCCTCTGTTCTCCTCCCTTTTTCCCCTCTCCAACCTCTTCTCCACCCTGTCTCACACACACACGAGAGAGAAAACACAGACATCATCACCATCAAATTTATCAACTCAATCAACACCCCCAACCCCAACACACACACACACACACACATACACACACACACGTTCCGCTACACACAACCCAACCAGCCAATCTCAATCTGTCCATTTATGCCTTGCTCTCAGTGATCATGACTGAAATATGAGCAATTATGCTGACAACCTTGATTAGCCTAATTAAGTGTGTTTAGCTCATCGTGGAGAGTCAGGGAAGAGTATGAGTCAGGTGTGCAGAAGCGCAGAGAGGAAGATGGGAAACGGGGGAGGACTGGATACAGCTGGTGCTCCGGGGATCTGTTTCAAGGATCTTACCCTTCAGACACATTGATGTACTTGTGAGGGATGAGGCCTTTCACTCCGCCCACCTCTCCTCTCCACCAATCAGCAGAGGCCTTGCTGTGCAGCAAGAGGTGGTCTCCTTGCTTGAATGACAGCTCGGCTGCGGACCGCGCCACGTAATCAAACATGGCCACCGCGTCCCACTCTGAAGCATGCAGCATGTTGCAGACCACAGTAAACACAAACAAAACAAACACAAATGGGATATGATTGACAATCTGTTTAACAGGGTTTCTATCAAACCTGAACACCATGTGCATTTACGTATTTACGTTCTGAAAATAAGAAATCTTGGTTGGAACCACCTCAAAAGTCACATCAGTCCCCTAATGTGTACATAAATTTCATTCAGAGGTGTATATTCACATTAATCTTATTTCTGTCCATAGACAGAGTTTGTGTGTGTGTGTGTGTGTGTGTACTCTCACCGTCCTCACTGTGGGGATGCTCAGTCTCTCCTTCCCCTTCCTCCGTAATAGGTTCACTATGGAAAAAACCCAGCATGGTCTTTAACCATACATACTGTATTTGATAGAAGAGCAAACAGTCTTTCACACATGTAATACATTTGCAGTTTCACTTTATTAGTTAGAAGACCTCCGCCCCAGCAACCACATTTTTTTTCACAGAACACACACACACACACACACACACACACACACATAGCCACTGTAACCTTGAAATTAGAGAACACACACACATACACACACGCACACACACACACACACAAAGCCACTGTGACCTCAAAAGAAACCCACCAGTACTCTTGTTCCAGGGTCATGCACTTCTCGTAGATGGGGCCCGGGAGCTCGGCTGGCCCAGGGAAGATGCTCTCGTGCTGAAGGATCATGGTCTTGACCAGTGCGTTGATCTGGGGCTGCAGTGTGACCGCATCGCCAGACTCTGCTCCGCGCAGTAGACTTGGCCCGAAGCACACCGCCAGGTTGTAGGGCTGCATCATGTTCTCATCACTGTACTGGGAGACACTGTACACACACACACACACACACACACACACAACACACACACACACACACACATAGAGAGAAACAATAGGCAAATAACAATTTGATACTTCCTTTGCTTTTGTTTAAAAAATGACTTTGTGTCAAAGGGGCTGACTCTTCACTCACTGATGAAGGAAGGCAAAGAGGTATCGCATGACGATGACAATCTGCCGAGGGAAGCTGGAGACCACACTCTTTATCTGAGAGGCTCTTTCTGTCACATTCTCAATCTCTACAAGACAAACACAAGCAATGTGAGTGTGTGTGTCTGTGTGTGTGTGTGTGTGTGTGTGTGTGTGCGGGGCATTTCAATGAGGATTCCTGTAGGATATTACGGTAAAAGCTGATATGAAATCAATAGCAAAGGACACTAATACAAATGAGCATACACTCCTGAGATTCAAACTCTCTCTCACTCACACACACACGAACACACATACACACAAGTAGAGTAGTAATACACTTTGGTGTCACATTGACACATACACAGAAAGACAAAAGTATACACACAAACCTTTCACACCCACATTCAGAAACACACAAAATATGCAGACACTTGTGCCATAATACACTAACACAAGATATTAATTTACACACACACACACACACACACACACACACACACGCACGAATGCACTCATGCACACACACACAGGACAAAATGAGGGCTCCTTACGGACACACTCCATCAACTGAGAGAAAAACTCCTCGGGGAATAGGGGCCTCTCCAACCCCCTGAAGTAGAGCTTCAGAACGCCTGCCACTGAGTCGATGTCACACTCTCCATCTGTCAGAGGGTCCTCACCTAAACACACGCACACACACATATATACAAATACCATAAACAATAAAAAATACTCCACATATCCTGATTGCAGAAAATTTAACTGCCTCACTGGCACACTGGGCAAGAATACTCATCATGAAGATTTTCATACTGCATCATATAGCACTACACTGCCTTTGACTGAGCTTTGCTGAGTAATGCTGGTTGGGAAATGTTGTGTAAGGCTACTTAGAGTGCATAGTCAGACTGTATGGCGTGCTGTGCGCATACCTCTCTCAAAAGCATCTCGAATGTGGTTCACCTCAGTCTGAGAGCCAGGCACTCTAAAAATGCCTTCATGGTGCAAACCTGTTAAACAAACAATGCAAACGTAAACATCCTCAAAATAATCTGGAGCGTAACATGAAATGAACATGAAATCATTCCGCTATAGGCAAACATTACAAAAACACACACACACACACACACACACAAACATGAAAATTAAGAGCTATACACATATAGACTTGCCCTAACATACTCTCTTATTTACAAACACACCCCCACATACACACATACACACACACACACACAGATGCAGTCAGAGAGAACCCTTCGCATCCTGAGCTCCAAACCAACCGTGGAGGTTGATGAAGCGAATACAACACTCCACCACCAGGGGGATCTGCTGTCCAGAGCTCTGCAAGAGAGAAAGGAGGAGAATAAAGGAGGGGGGGGTGAATGACAGGACAAACAGATGAAGAGGAGGAGAGGAAAGGGGGTGTAATGTAGGTGGATGGGGGAAGACTGGCATTCATTCAGTGGGCTGATTAGAAATTGAAATTCAAGACAGACACCACATTATGCACACATAACATGCTGAGCAGGTATGAAGATAGTACAGGAGAGCGTAAACAGATGAGAGAACATAAAGAGGCAAACAACACAGGCACACACACGCGCACACACACACATACACACACACACACACACAGGAATGCAGGAGGAGCTGTACCTGAGTCCTAGACATTCTCCTTCTTCTCCTACAATCATGGCAAGCCGAAGAGAGAGGCAGAGAAAAAGAGGGGGGAGAGAGAAAGATAGAGAGCAGTAGCGTGAATGAGAGATAGAGACAGAGACAGAGCAACAGATGTTCATGGAGTGGGGTCATTAAGGGACAAAAAGAAGCACACAAAGAGAAGGAACAGGTGAGAGGAAAGGACAAGAGAGAAAGATAAGAGAGAGAGAGAGAGAGAGAGATGGAGAGGGAGAGAGAGATAGGAAGAGATGGACAGCCAACCATCACCATGACTGCTACTTTTTTAGGGAGACCACAGAACAACCAGTGTTTAAAACAAAACAGTCTGTCTCATACAAACTGATTTTTTTTTTTGCTTTGACCTCAGATCATGAGCAAATTTAAAATTTTAACTTTACTTTAAACTTTATATGTTTATTTTTTTATTTTGCACACAATTTTATATTTTACAGGAAGTACCTCCTCTCATCTGACACTATCTGATGCATTTTCACTCTCTGCTAAACTCTGAAAGAAGCCCAACCAGGCTGATTCTCATGGTTATTTCTTCAGGTCCATGCTAGCTTGACACGGACAAAACGCCTTTCCAATGCAGATGTCTTTAGCCCCTTGTTGTCTACGCCTTGTGTTTCTCTGATGCCGATTTCTCTAGTCTTTCTGATCTCTCTTTCATGCTCTCTCTCTTCCTCTCTCTCTCCCCGGCTCTCTGGCCAAGGCGTCCTCACAGGCTGCTAAATCAATGCGTCGGTGTAGTGGCGTGTGAGCTGCGCTGGCTGCCTGTCAGCGGAGCTGTGCTATGTGGTGTAATGAACACCGCACCCTCATGAATCTGATGTCCACTGAACATAAAGCAAGAGGCCGGACGGCACTAATGCAGTGCTTAACTGACAGTTACAGCAAACAGTGTGCAATTTGTGAGTGGTAGAGGGATGGAGTGAGAAAGAGGGGGAGAGAGAATAAGGAGAGATAGACATAGAGAAAGACAAGACTGTACGAGAAAAATAAAGGTATAAAAAGTGGCAGACAGAGGTGAAAAAATGTTAAGTGGTGGGTAGTGGGTTAAGTAGTGCGTGTGTGTGT